>JAVTVY010054863.1:0-30597 GCA_036873755.1 Hanleya hanleyi | reverse complement strand
AGATGGAACCGGAAAACTCACTAATGGAACTAACGGAGTGCACTGAGAAAAGTGACAGCCAGACAGCGGACCACAAAATAAAGATATAAAATTATCCGACATTCAATTGTCAGCCGTCGTTCAGAAAGAATTTTCACTATGTTAAGCAAACGATATCATTTTCACGAAGAAAGTCATCATAAACGCAACTTTGTGACGACTTATCGTGGTCGCAATTTTGAATTTACTCATCGGTTCAACCATCAGAAATATTTTATTTAGGCTCAAAATAGCCTCAATATGATCAGCGGTATAAGAGGAAAGTTTCAACTGTTAACTTTCGTATGCGTTGAGTGTTATCGCCATATTTTCTGGGGAGTGTCACCCCACTACAGGCTCAGGGCACCATTTCTATTATCATATCCATTACCTATTTCTCTGTATGACACCGTGATTGCAGCTAAGGAATCTAAAGAGTTTAGTACAATAACGTTTGTAGAGTCAACCAGGAGGTATTAATGTCAAAATTGAATCATCATAGCCTTCGTGGGTCTGCTAACAATTGGTGACTAATCACATGAATCGCAACGCGCCTCGTTAATAGCATCCTTTTGTTTTGTATGGATATCACCTGTGGGGTACCAGAAGGATCGATTCTTGGACCACTTCTCTACTTACTTTATACGACATAGGTAATATTTACATGTTTACTTATAATCAACCTCTTTGCTGATGATGCAATTGTTGTTTTGGTCTTCCAGAATTGATACAGCGGTCATTGCTATTATGTCCCAAGATTAATAAAAAATATATATATTTGGTTGTCTGCCAGTGGTCTAAAAAAGCTCATTCTGGAAAAAGCCTTTCAACATAAAATGTCTAAAGCATATACCACAGCTGTTCATATCTGGAGAACAGATTGAAATAATAAACAGTTTTATATTCCGTTGGGTTCTTGTTAATGAAAGACTAAACTGCAAAAATAACATCGATTACATGTGCAAACAGCTTGCGCGAAATATCGTTATTATCAACTATATAAAAAAAACTCCGTGAAAAGGAATACGCTTTATATTCTGTATTACTCCGTCTTCTACCTATATCTCTCTTACTACAATACATTGCGGGAGAAAGTCTACGTCAGTCATCTGAACCCATTAATACTTTGGCAAAACCGCGCTATCGGTGTCATCACTCTATGAATACAAGCAGCCAGAGGATGCTAAGTTCCCCCGCCGAATTGGCAGCGATAGTTTTGAGAGCGGACTTGGTGTCGGGGATATACATGAGGGAGGCAACTGTTGCTTGCCATACATAATGCGAGTTATTGTTTACCGTAGTATGGGTGGTGGGGAATCTTTGTTATATATGTTTGTAAGCATGCTTTCATGATAACCGCGTAGTCACCATATTTAGATTTTGTCACACGTTGTTCCCATCTGTAGGTGCGAGTGGGCGAAACGTAATCCCAAGCGACATCTCATGACATGGTATCTGCATACCAACTTTGAGAAAAATCCGATAAGGGGTCCTCGAGTTATTGCCCCGAAACCAAATTCGACAAGAATACAATGAGCGGTTCTCAAGATATTGCCTGGAAACTGGATTCTGCCACATGGTGAAGACACCTTTAGGCACCAGTGGACGAAAGGCAATCATAAGCGGCATCATACTGCATGGTATATTCATACCAAATTTCTGAAGAATCCGATGAACGGTTCCCTTGCTATCACCCGGAAACGAGTTTGTGATTTTGCCACCAGTTGGCGTCACCAGTAGATACAAATGAGCGAAATGCAGTCCCAAGTAACATCTCCTGGTATAGTATATTCATGTCAAATTTGAAAAGAATGCGATCAGCAATTCTCAAGTTATTGCCCGGAAACAAATTTCGGATTATGCCACAAGTTGGCACCACCTTAAGCAGAAGTGGGTGAAACACAACCACAAATGACTTCTCATTGTAAGGTATGGTATAGAATATGCATTGGGAAGAATCCGATTAGCAGTTCTCAAGTTATCGCCCGGAAACCAAGCAAGAAGTTGCCACCACGTGGCGCCACCTCTATGCGCAAGTGGGCAAAATTCAATCCGAAGCAACATCTCATGACATGGTATATACATGCCAAATTTGAGAAGAATCCGATGAGTGGTTCACAAGTTATTACCCGGAAAGTTAGGGTATTTCGGAGGAATCCGACAAAGCGTTTTAAAGTTATCGTATGCAGCACTTAAGAACGGAGTGAACCCTAGGGACGCACAGTACAGGAAGATCTTGCTGAAACGCAATACCAATCGACGACTTATCGCAAGGAACGCATATATGAATCCGATAAAGCTTTATGGTTTTATCGTGTGCGAAGACAGAATTAACCCTACCAGACCTTGGGGGGGGGAAGCAAAATACCCCCCCCCCCACCAAACTTTCTGCGTTCAGTGCGGAACGACAAAAAAATAGAGCTGACACTGTGACTTTATAGCTCATCATATTGGTGTCAATTTGAGCCTATTTGCATTCCCACCGAGTAGAGGATCATGAGTAAATTCAAAATGGCGTTCACCTGGGGTACCAGAAAGATGATGTTTTCGTAATTTCTCTTGAAAATATCTGCTTTTCCGCGATGAAAAGTGGGTAAAAACTATTTTATTTTACATCACATTAATATTTACTAACTTATCACGTAGTCTTTGGGAAGAAATTGCATAAATGAAAAATTTTAAAAATCGGACCAAAAAAATGCCTTTTTTGAAAATGACGTTACTGTAACGTCATCAAAGCCCCCATCCTGAATTTTTTTTTTACATTTGATGGTAGAACTTGACCGAAGGGTAAGTTATCGCCTGCAATGAATTTGAACGGATATCCACGTACGCGAAGAAACGAGACCCATTTTAAAGTCCCCGCCCGCATTGCGGCGGGGGACAAACAGCGTAATCATAGTTAGCTTCTGTTTACCCATCCAAAATTTTTACCAGTGCTCAGTCTGAATGCCTGTCTAAGCTTTGTTCAAAAGTTCTTACATCATGCGGAACTAATACCAACTCGATTTCAAATTAATTTACGGATCTCACCGATGTCCACCCACTATTATATATGGAACCAATCACTTACTTTATATAGACCATTTATTCTTCCAACTTTTCGTTTCGAATCGCTGGTCCTCGAGAATGGAATAAGCTATCTTCAGCGCTTAAAGACGTTAAATCCTCATCTTTTTTAATTCAAAGCTTAAGTCTTTTTACGCGGCCGGGGAAATTTGAAATTGGTTTCTTTCCATTTGTCCCTTCATGTTCGTGCGAATACTTCGCAAGCGATAACTTTGAATAGCTCGTCGGATTCTTCCGAAATTTGGCATCCTTGCGACAACACGTCGATTGGCATTGCCTTTCAGCAAGATCCGGATGGCGCTACTGGGGTTTGCTCCAACATTCTGTGGCTGTCCTTTCGTAACCGTTCATTTCCGTTCATATCCGTTCCTGTCCGTGCAAATTCATCGCAAGCGAGAACTCGGAAACGCTTTGTCGGATTCCCCGAAATTCGGCTTATGAATTCCTTGCGACAAGACGTTGATTGGTATGGCGTTTCAGCAAAATCTGCCTGAAGGTGACGCCATTACTGTTCGTTCCATCCTTCTGTCGATGTCCGTTCCTGCCCGTGGGAATTCTGCGCAAGCAATAACATTGATACGCTTTACCGAATTCCTCCGAAATTCGGCATATGCATTCCTTGTGACAAGACATTGATTGATATAGCATTTCAGCTGAAGGTGGCGCTACTCTGGCTCCAATCTTCCATCCGTTCGGTCTTCACACACGATAAAATCACAACTTTTCATCGGGTTGATCCGAAATTCAGCATATATTTTCCTTGCAATAAGACGCCGTTTGGTGTTTCAGCAAGGTGGTGATGCCAGGGTTCATTCCATTCTTCTGTGCTGCGAGCGATAACTTCGAAACGCTTGGTCGAATTCCTCTGAAACACCTACATTTCCGGGTAATAACTTCAGAACCGAATTTTCTTCCAAATTTGGTATGTATATACCATACCAAGAGACGTTGCTTGGGATTGAGTTTCGCCCACTTGCGCATACAGGTGGCGCCACCTGGTCCCAACTTCTAAATTTGGTTTCTGTAAGATAACTTGAGAACTGGTCATCGGATTCTTCCCAAATTTGTTACGTATGTACATGGCCATGAGGTGTCAATTGGTATTGCATTTCGCTCACTTGCACCGACAGGTTGCCCCACCTGGTGGCAAATTTCGAAATTTGTTCCTGGGTAGTGGAGAATCGCTCATCGAATTCTTTTCAACTACGGTCCGGAGATACCATGCCATAAGATGTCGCTTGGGATTGCGTTTTATCCACTTGCGCGTACAAGTGGCGTCATGTTGTAGCAGATTCCGAAATTTGTTTTCGAGCGATAACTTGATAACTGTTCATCGCATTCTTCTCAAATATGATATTCATATGCCATGACATGTTGCTTGGGATTACATTTCGCTCCTTTACACCTACAGGTGGCGCCAAATCTAAATTTGATTTCCATGTAATAACTCGAGGACCTTCTTCGGATTCCTCCTGCATTTCACTTGCTTCTGCCTACAGCTGGCGCCACCCGGAGGCAAAATCTTAATTTTGTTGCAGGGCAATAACTTGACGACCCTTCATCGCATCTTCTTAAAGTTGGTATGCGGACATCATGCCATGAGGTTCCGCTTGGGGTTGCATCTAATGCACTTAAGCCTACAGGTGGCGCCAAAATCTTAATTCGGTGATTACGGGGTTATCATGTAAGCATGATTGCAAACATATATAATAAAGAATTCCCATCCCTGTCATACCAGCTAATACCTCATGAGTCGAACAGTAACTCTCATTATGTATGACGAGCAGCACTTGCCCCCCCAAATCAGAACAATGGGGAATGATCACACGAACGCACACCCCGTACTAACGCCTATATATCTGTCATTATGATTGAACGATCCTTTACTAACTTGAACGTTTATAGCTTTCTCGATGCAGCCCCATAAACACAATAAGCAATACATCATTTGATTCTTTGCTCAACGAATTCGTCACGATGTTCTAAATCACTAGTGTCGACTAATCAGTAATAACTGTAGAATGTTAAACCACCACAAGCCATGATGCAAACACTGTAGTGTTCAAGCACCCAGCAGATTTCTGTGCTCATTAATGACCATTCTTTTGAGCCAACGTTTTCAATAAATACGTTTCGGAGTTCTCCAAACTCTAATAAATATCGTATTTTATTAGGCGGTTAACCGTAAAGATTTGGCATGTTATACTGATCTAAGACGTTTCTTGACGTCAGATTGTATTAATTGCTTCCTCTCTGGTCAAATGGACACCAGGATCCCGAGTGAAATGCTGATTTAATGAACCCGATCTGACAAATAATATATGCAGAGAAGAAAAGAAACCTGAGGAAAATTGAGTTTGGAATAAGTATTATATTTAGATACCACATGTCTTAAGAAGTCAAACGAGAGGGACAAATATAAACGTGAGAAATGAATAAACATGACAAAAAAATAAACATGATGCGAAAAATAGCTAAACTTTATTAAAACCGATGTGAATGACGTTAATCTATCTCAGACGCATATATTACTTTTCCTACAAATATCACCATTATGCTCTTTACTTGGTTCATCCAAATATATCACCACATCCTCTCTACTGGTTCATCCAAATATATGACTAATCACACAAAGCTCTGAAATACAGACTAAAGAGAATAAAAATATCCGTACTTTTTTTTATAAATATATTGTTATATTCGTAGACGAATTTTCACGATCTAATGGCATGCTCAAAGATGCTCGTATGCATGTTGTATTCGACCGCTCCGTTTCAAAGCCTTATTATCTCAAAGTCTCGAGGAGGCTAAGCTTTGTGTTTCACAATAGCATCACAACAACGTTTCTTTGGCATTTAATTGTTGAAACGAAGCTGACGACACTGGGAAATCGGTCAACGTTGTTTGATCGAAGCACATCACCATCGGATGATGCGCGAACTGGAATGTTTTGCTTTAACTTCATATGGGAGTAACCGAAAGTCCGCTTACAAAGTATATATAAATGGAGGGAGACATTGACACTAGTCCAGCAAAGTACGAATTTGACTGACGTTACCGTTTTCGATAACAAGCAATCAGATGGATACAACAACACAACACAATTTTCAGGAGAGAGGGAGATTTTTCCATAGCAAACTAAAAAACTGCTTCTGATTATAGTAACAAAGACCTAAAGGAGACTTACAAACAACAGTAGTAAGCAGGTAAAATCTGTTATAAGAGCCCTTACTCCCTTACTTGAAATGTACCATGAAGAAAGAATTTTGACACATAAATAAGACTACCGCACGAGTCTAGATATATTTGAAGCTTAAGTATAATAAAATTAAACATCAGTGATTTTTTTCCAATTAGGTTACTTATCCAAATTCATTGAGAAATCCAACTAATACAAATCATGACTTTATTTGTCGTATTGTTTGGAATCGTAGAGAGATTTTCACCAAAAATATTATGCAAACGTGGCATTTTCAACTCATACATAAACCCTTGAAAATTAAACACATTGTGAAAACAATCGGGAAGTAATTAAACATTAGCAACAACACACATTCACACGATTAGCGCGGTGCTATTGTTTTCAGTAACGAATTATTCGAAGTTACTCGATTTGGTAACGTTATTGAAATTCGTTACGTATTTCAATGAACTAGTTAAATACTGTGCAGTTCACCGGACATCCTATGAACGGACGACGGTTTAGGCTGGTTCGCCTTAATCCTGATTTTATGATGAGAACACGCTGTCCAATCGATATCAGAGAGGAAACGACATGAAGGCGTCAAACCAAGCACAGATACCGACATGTGAGTTGATGATGAAATATACAACACTTTGCCTGGCTTTTAATTCACTCAAATATAGGTATATCCAGAAAGGCCGTGTGGTCAGGGAAGTAATTCAGAACTTCTATTCAGATTCGTTACCTGTCATGGTACGGTTTTGGCAGACGAAGACGAAAATGTCCTAAACTTGGACGACTCAAAACAGTAACTAATGAGTGGTACACTGTGAAATCAGACCAAAGTCATTGATTGGGCAATACAGCACAATGATCATCTGAGAGGTTCCATTCCGAAACCAAACAGTACTGTACAAGGTCGCAACAGTACTGTCCAGTTCCTGCTAGAGCGATTCCGTTGTTGCATGCATGAAACTGTAACATGCATGTAATGGTTTGGTACGACAATGCACAGTGACTGCTCAGTAAGATAATGAGTCCAGCAATTACCCAGACGTTTCCAGAGGCCTTCTTGCGCAGAAATGTAAAGTTACTGCAGTACTCACTATTGCTGGAGTTGCCCGAGTATTTTCGCATGATATATTTCAAACTCATCTTTGCATAGATCAGAAGTTACATGTATACTGTAAAGTTAATTTTCTCCGATTACTGACTCCTTGGAAACAATTCGGCGTAATGTTGTGAGATCAACATCGGACCAAGTTGATCTACTTTAACTATTGAAACGTCGTCATATCACATTTGAAAATCAATGAGTTTGAATGGCGAACCCGTTACGTGTCATCACAAATTGTCAGCGATCACGAGTATCTTCTTTCAATAACTTATGATGGTCATTTGTCAGAGTAAAAATTGACGTAAAGAAGCTAGCGGCGACTGATTTTTGAATTTGGGGTTTCGTCGGTTTTGGCTTATTCATACGTATTCAAACGTCCATCAGCACTGTCTTACGTTACCTACGACTGCGCTTTGAAAATATAAATCTTTTTTTTGGTACGAAACGCAGATTTTTGTGCTGAATTTAAGAAATTATTACCCCAATCAATTGAATGTACGCCGGAAGATATTCCAGGAAACATCGAAATTTCTGAAGCGTTTCTTAGTTATGTCAAACCGGTAAACACGCCGTTAAGGCTATAAACCACGCTGATAGCGATATTACGTAAAGTCCCCATGGCAGCCATCTTGTCGTCTGCATTTTGGCTCCATTACAAAAGTCCTGATCCTGGCAACAATGTCTTTTCACACAGCCTCGTTTTCCGACAGTACAGTTCGCCGGGGAATCTTTGAGTGAACAGGATCGAGAACAGCCTCTCACGATGGACTCATCTAGTAGAGTATTATTACGCGGAAAAGTATAGGCAACTTTCTGAAAAAAAAAAAGAACGAAAAAATAAACAAACAGGAGAGTATATAAACGGTTTTTGGATACCAATGGCAGTGATATAGAGACAGATAAAACATTGTAAATATACTTTACTCCCTTGTGACCTTGTAATTCTCGCTGGTGTCTGAGTCACAATTAGCAGTAAAATCATGACAGAATACCACCACGCCAGTCACTTATATACGGGGATTGTCTCCATGTGATCATGTGGTTCTCGTTAAGGTCCGTGTCACAATTATCAGTCTAACCATGAAGTATTAACCTGACAGTAACTGCCAAAAATTGTCTCTGCTGGGCAAAACAACGGTTGTTGACAGATGGACATTATGTTTTTGTGACCTTGTAATTCTCGCTGGGGTAAATTAATATTGTTACCACAGAGTACCAACCTGACAGTAGTTGACAGATGGAGATTGTCTTTTTGTGACCTAGTAGTCATCGCTGGTGTACGTCACATAAAGTTTTATCAATATTATGTTAGAGTACTAAGCCGACAGCAGCAGATCATGACAGATGGACATTGTCTCTTCGTGGACTTGCCCTTCTTGCTGGGGCCCATGCCGCAATATCCATATTACCATAGCGTACTGACCTGACAATAACTGTCAGAAATTTTATCTTCTTGACAACACAACCGTAGAGCATTATCCAGACAGCAGCTGACCGATGGACAATGTCTCTGTGTGACCTTGTAGTTCTCGCTGTTGTACGTGTCGCAAGTATCAGTGTACCAGGGACTACAGACATGACAACAACTGTCAGATGGACATCGTCACCTTGTGACATTGTAGTTCTGGCTAGTATGCGTGAGACAACTATCATTATTATTCCTCACTGCGTATTCGTTTATTTTAAATGGTTGAGACACACGTGATATTCCGCAATTCTCTATGTCTTATAAACAAACAGCCCGTCAATGTGATGTCCCACGATCTCGCGTCGATATCATACGATCACGCGCTGACGTCACACGGCAGAGGCAATGTCACACGGTCTAGCTTGCGCAGTTATCGCCCGTAAACACTCTTTCGTAGCATTGACGTCTGTTGTGCTGTCATTCTGCTGTAATCACGATGGTGTGTACAGACGGAAAGCATTTTACGTTACCAACTGATGAAGATTTGGCCGAAAGCATGGATAAAAAATACACTGTACGTTTATTTGTATTGTTTGTGGAGTTTTTTCTATATAATAAAACAAATATTGCATGCTGTGAGGTGTGATATCACGATTTGTCAGCTCTCGAAGGTGTGACATAATGTATTGACCTGACAACTCTCAGATAGATCTGCTAGCCTGGTAGTTCTTGCTGGGACCCCTGTGACAGTTATCTACACTATAAAAAGTGGCGACATGTTTAACGTTTCAAAATGAAACATGATTTTGTCTCAACTTTTGGGACATGTGAGTACGTACATATTTCATTTGGAAACGGCTTCATGTTTCAATTTGAAACACGTGTCATCCTCATATGTGTTAATGATGTCTCAATATGGACATGTCGTCGTTAAACATGTGTCCTTTTGAAATATGTGACATCTTGCACAGTGAAACATGTGTTGTATGTACATCTCTCAATCTGAAACATGTTACGGCCGACTACATGTTTCAAAATGAAACGTCTAAGCCCAAACATGACTTTGTCCCAACTTTTGGGACATGTCGCAACCGAAACGTGTCCGAACATGTCTCAAACTTGGAAGTGATTCAAAATAGTCTATCTCCCATTACAATCCAACATGTTTCATCAGATCGCCAGATCGCCAGATCGCCTGTGAAAGAAACAGAAATACATGAACCGTTTATTAAATTCAGCTTACATCAGTTTTTATTCTCTTATCTTCGATGGAAGTCCAACTCGGGTGTAAACCAACAATAACGATAGGCTACAGACAGGAGCATATACAATAGACAAACTTGCTCCTCAGGTTAACAATGAATGTGATCATTCCAGACAGATATATGTTCGGTACATCATAATTCCTGATGTGAACCCATTTATCATGGCGAGCAAATTGTTCATGACAATAATTTGCTCATGTTTTGGTGAACTAGATCACAGATTGACACCAAATGGTACATTTACATTCAGATTTTAACCAAAATAATAACTTACTCAAGTTGCCACATCGGTCTGTTGACATGACACAGCCTAATCCAGCGCACAGGAAGCAGCTCTCAACAGGGGTACTATATTGCATACAGATATTGACCATACTTGCTGACTCAGATACATGAATGTCTGTAACTTGAAAATGATTCTATAATTCATTCATCTGCTCGCGGTAAATATCTTCGAGTGAGAGTCGTTGAAATTCCATTCCGTTTCGGGGAATGGAATTCGGATCGCAGATGATTATTAAGATAACGGAGTCTTGGACTCGCCTCGAGTTGTCGCATCAGTGGTCACAGTCAGAGAGGAAGGAGGAAAATTGTTTTACACACCAACAATATTCAATATTTTCATAAAGATAAAAGATGGTTCTGGTTCCTCCTGGTTTCATCTTCGCATATCCGAGTCGAACACCACACGTGTTGCCTTGGCTGAACATATAAACACAATATCTGATCAGAATATGAGTTTGATGATGTCATAGCTCTATAAATAGTCCGTGATCCATATTAGGAGGAGTGCAATGTATGACCTCTTTAAAATTCAATTGTGATTGACTAGTCGAAAGAAATTAACATCAATACAACCACCACTTGCCATATTTGGAAATCTCACAGGCTGACATCAAAGAAAATCCTCGCTGCACTGTGTTGTTGGCAAGCTCCTATCTTAATTAGCTATATGACATCACAAAGCGTTTCCTAGTTTTTACCAGTTTACTCTATTCAATATGTCAAGGTAAGTGTCGAAACGTTAGTGTAGTATTTAACTTGAAATGTGAAGATGCCTGCATGGTTTGGTGTCATTTGTGTCATACAATGGCCGAGTCCCTCGCAAGGCTGTAATCGTATATAGAGCAATCGTATTGTCCAGAAAATATCCTGATACGCTACACACATTTAAAATACTGGATATAGCTCTGGTCACACAAAGAACACAGTTGTTGTTTCTTTCAACGCGAGCCCTCAATGATGCCCCATCAAAGTCGCTCTTTTTTATAGCGACATTGCTGTGTATTTTTTTGCATGAATCATTGGCAAATTTAAAGTGGCGATCATGTGGGGTACCAGAAAAGTGGTGTTTTACTTTTTCTTTTTTGTGGATAAAAGAGTGCATGAGCTATTTTATTTCACATCAAATAACTCTTCCCTAATGTACCATGTAATTTATTTCGGAGAACCTGGCACAAATAAACAAAATGGAAAATCTGACCGAAAAATCGACCAAAAAGTCATATTTAGAATATGACGTAACTGCGAAGTGTTCAAGGATTGATATTTTTTTGGATTTTTGCACTGTCTAGCAGAGCGGACCCCAAGATATATTTTGGGGGGTTTTTAGAATGAAGGAGTGAAAATATATTTAGTGGGGAGGAGGCGTCTCTTCCCAGGCCTTGGCAAGCCTCAAACAGTCAAATACCCTAGGCCTGCAAGAGTTATATTACGATGCAATAATTCAGTTAAATTGGTCGGTCTGTTTATTCCCAATACTGACAGATATATTCACGATCGCTAAAGACCAGAAATATTTTTTTGAAAGCCAGTGCTTCCATGCACCAGACAACATTATCCGTCTTTTATACTGTGTTCCTTGAGACATGTCGCTTTTGCGACTCGGTTGTACGTGTTTTGGCTTTGATGTTTCAAACAGCTATTCGGGTCATTATAGTGAAACGGCAACGCGATTGAAACATGTCACAACCCTCAAATAGCTGTATTCTCACGTCTTTGAGACATGTTTTCATGGGAAAACAGGGTGAAACATGTAGCATTATGAAGCATCTCACATGTCACCCATCTCAAAATGAAACGTTAAACATGTAACCAATTTTTGCAGTGTATGAACTACCATAGACTAATAACATGACAACGTCTCAGTGTGACTAGTTCTCACTGTGGCCTGTGGTGGACAATTATCAGTTAATTACTAACCTGACTGTAACTATCAGTTAATTACTAACCTGACAGTAACTACCAGATGGACATTCTCTCTGTGTGGCCTTATAGTTGTCACTAGGGTCCGTGTCACAGTTGTCCGCAATACAGTGCCAGCACATCAGCGTCTTCACAGAGTCTGGAATAGATATAAGCACAAACACCGAAATGACTTTATCCACACAGCCAGAACATTTTTATATCACCCCGAAAAGTGGAGTCAGAGCCATCCCCCTTTTTGTGATCATCTTTAAAAATGATGAAGGGTGATGAACAATGAATGTAAATTTATGTCATCACTTTTTAAGGCGTATGAGGCAAACTCATCACCCTTGGAAGGTGATGGCCATCACCATTTAAATGTGAAGGCTCTAACTCATCACCTTTTAAAGGTGATGACCAGGTCTGATCACCATTAAAGGGTGATGGCCATCACCTTTTATTTTGGCTGTGTATACATAAGTATATAAAACAAATTGTGAAATATGGAATTTCTTAGCTACCATACTTTCGTCAATTTTATTATATTAACTTTTCTGTATTTCGGCTTGAGTGAAAAGTCATGATTTCGTAAGCTTTCACACTGTACCTTATTATCTATTCGTATATGATGTACAGTACATGCATGTTACATTGAGAGACTGACAGATTGGCATGAGGGAATTGTTTTTGGTTTTGAATGCTGCCTGTTAATATAAACATCCTATCCAACGACCTATAGGACCAAACATTGCCAGTTAGCTTCTATGTGAAATTATATTTGACTGTATTTCCAGTAAGCGTCAGATTCCGCCTTCGATATTCAGCTATATGGTTTAGCGGCGTGGATAAGTAAAATGCACTAGACCTGTACTCCATGGAACCCAAGTTTGATTTGTCTGTTGTGGTTTGGAGACAGTTAACCAGTTTCATTGTCTAAACTGCACCGAAGGTTTGGCGAGTAAGTTTGACCCTGTAATGTACTAGCATTGTATAAAAAGGGATGACCGGTGGGTACAGGCAGGCTAATTCAACATCGTGTCTCCGATGATAGATGTACTATCTCCAGTTTTGAAAGACATTTACAAAATGGTCTGATGTTAATGAAGCTGTGTTGGTCTGCCTGCCAAATGCCGCCGATCATTCCTAAGTTAGGTGAAATTAATTTACAATAAATCGACTTAATATTCAGCAGACATGGAACCCGTTGTTGTTGTATCCTATCTCATTTAAAGAAGCTATCAAGTCTTCGAGAAATCTCGTTAGCCGAAACTGGAATCTATTATCCGGGTTTTATGGACACCATCACCCGAGTCAACAGACGACCTTGCGTTACAACATCTTAAGATCGCACACAAGCCCTTATCGTCTTGACGACCGAAAATTCCATAAAATGTATATACACGGAGCAGCTGTTGTTTACCCCATGCCTGATACCAGTATTATTTAATGTATGGAGTTAAGAGTTACTGGTTGAGCAGTGAATAGATTATGTTGATACACCGGAGATGGTTCTAACATTTGCAGTCAAATAGACACAAAAGACGCAATGAATTACTGCAAACGTTACAATTCTAATCAAAAATATTCGTTCTTGAGTCATCTAATATCGATAGGTGTAAATTTGATCGAATGAATTACCCGCTCTCTTCCGTTCTCTAAAACGCATTGAACACGATAAAGAATGTTATGATCCGCGGCGCTTCACTGACTGGGAATGTGGCCGGGAATGTCCAATTTCAATGTCAAATATAGGTTGAAGCGGAGATTTAGCCTACGGTTCCGTAATAAAATAAGTGAACACCTGTCAAGATTGACATTTAAATGTTTGTCTTAAAAAGTTTCCGGCGATTCATCGGATTACAATGTTATACTCTCTATGGTCGTCAGGTCAGATATCCTCACACTGACACTGTCTTTTTCCTAAGGAACACAGAAAAGTAACTAATGGAGTTTAAGAAGTGTCAGGCATGGATCCAAGATAAATGACAACAAGCACCTACCATTACTCTTGCTCTGTCCTTTACTGTGCCTGTGAACGAGCACTTATTACCGATTGCGATGTTCCCTTCAGTGAAAGTGGGCGCACACCTTAACCTGACTAATTAACCAATCAGATCGCTTCTAATGGAGGGCGTCATGATTCTAATATACCTGATCAGTGCGCCTGTTAGACGGCCCTGTTCTCGGTATATATAGTCTGTCCAGGGGAAACCTTTTACCTGATTCACATAGAACTAGACAAAAGCCCTACCAATTACGATCTTGAATAACAAACCTATTAACATCATTAATTTATATGCCCCAGGAAGTCTAAAGAAAATTTCCCCAAAAGAACTGGACAACATCACAAAGAAATTTAACTCCCCTATTATCATATGTGGTGATTTCAACAGTCATAACCCCATTTGGGACGACAATTGCATCAATGCGATGAAAAAGGCCAAGTAGTAGAAAAATGGCTTGACCAAATCAACCTATGCTATTTAAATAATGGCCACGAGACGCGAATAGACATGAACACCGGCAAACTTTCTGCAACAGATTTAACGAGTGTCTGCCATGATCTAACCGTTAAATCCGAATGGGAAGTGATCCCTGACATGCTTGACAGCGACCACTTCGCCATTCTGACGAAAATTAGTATAAAACCGGACTCTGAAAGGACAGACGCCCCTCCAAAATTTCAGTACTCCAAAGCCGACTGGAAAAGCTTCCAGAAAGACTGCCAAAGCCTAAATCATGACGAGATATTCAATTCCGATCCAGAGATGTTCAATGAAAACATTACAAATTCGCTACTAAACATAGCACAAAAATATATTCCGATATCACAACAGCGCCACAACAAAAACCCGGTACCCTGGTGGAACCCAGAGTGCGCAAAGAATATTGCGACCAAAAAGAAGGCACTTAGAAAATTTAAAAAAAAGTAGACTCCGAAGTGATCACGCGAACTACAAGGAACTCAAAATTATAGCCGAAAAAAGTGTCAAAGAAGCTAAATCAAAATGCTGGGAAGACTTTTGCAACACTATAGATACCAAACCCAATTCAAAAAAAGTATGGAACAAAATCAAAAATATACAAGGAAAGTTAACTACCACAGTCCCTGTACTGAACAAAACTAAAAAACGAATAAAGAAAAGGCAGAACACCTCGCCAAATCTTTCGCTTCAAACAGTAGCGATAGCAACCTGAAACCAGAATTCAGAAAAATTAAGGAAGAGACAACGATAGAAAACGATTTGGACGATCATCTAGAAAACTATCTGAATGCAGACTTCAACATTAATGAATACCGCAAAGCTATACACTGTAAAAAAAGAGCTCACCTGGTGAAGACAAACTAGGATACACGATCCTTAAACACCTACCAAATAAAATACAGAAACTGATATTGAAATTAATTAAAGTCAGCTGGCAGACCAAGCAACTTCCAAGCAAATGAAAAGCATCTATCGTTATCCCAATCCCAAAACCAGGTAAAGATCCATCAGACTGCAGCTCTTACCGCCCGATTTCTCTCACTTCAAATCTATGCAAAATAATGGAAACCATGGTAAAGAATAGACTGGAATTTCATGTGGAAAACAACAACTTATTAAACAAACTCAAATCGGTTTTCGTAAGAACAGAATTACGTTAGACCATATAGCCAGATTACAACACTCAATAAAAAAGAGAAATGCCAAACATCAGTACACACTAGGTATCTTCCTAGACAGAAAAAGCATTCGAACTTGGGATTAAGGGAAGAATGCAACACTGGATAAAAAACTTCCTAAACAATAGAAATTTTAAAGTTCGCATCGGAAACACCCTATCCACCGACCATCAATTAGACAACGGTACCTCTCAGGGAAGCGTCATAAGCCCGACCCTTTTTAACATCCTCATCAATGGCCTAGCCGATGAAATTGACACGAAACATCCAGAAGTAGAACAGTCTCTATTTGCTGACGATTCTGCCCTCTTGAAAACCGCACGTTCCATAAAAAAATTGACAGGTATAATGCAAAATACACTAGATACAATTAGCGGCTGGGCCGATAAATGGGGCTTCCAATTTTCCGCCCTCAAAACAACGGGCATTATATTTTCAAACAATAAAGACATTGACGTTAAACTAACACTAGGAGGTCAGAAAATTGAATTCAAAAATAGTGTTAAATACCTAGGTATGATCTTTGACAGAAAACTCACATGGAAAGACCACATCGACCAACTAGTTCTCCGGTGCAATAAAGACCTGAACCTCATGAGGTGTGTGTCTGGGACAAACTGGGGAGCGAGTAAATATAGTCTGATAAAATTATACCAAACTCTAATCAGGTCAAAAATAGATTACGGGTCCATCGCCTACCAATCAGCATGTAAGACACAACTAAAAAGAATAGACAGCATCCAATATTCTGCTCTAAAAATAGCTACTGGAGCCTTCAAGGGAACCGCCTTATGTAGTCTTCAAATAGAAACCAATGAGAAACCTCTTCGTTTAAGACGAGAGGAACTGTCCCTGAAATATGCAGGAAAAACTAGAGCTAAGGGCGATAATCACCCATGCCACAAAATTTTTGAAGATAAAAGTGAATATGAATATTTAAAGAAAAACTGGGGAAAAGACTCCGCCCCCCTCGGCTACACCGTAAATAACCTATTCCAAGAACACGAAATACCCATCGCACACATCTGCGACACA
The DNA here is from genome assembly GCA_036873755.1 of Hanleya hanleyi. Lineage (NCBI taxonomy): Eukaryota > Metazoa > Mollusca > Polyplacophora > Lepidopleurida > Hanleyidae > Hanleya > Hanleya hanleyi. Next base: position 13,650 of record JAVTVY010054863.1, on the reverse strand, counting down.
GACAAAATCACTAGGCCACCCTGGGAATTAGAGTCGCCCCACGTGGACACAAGTATACACGACTACCTCACAAAGAAGGACAACTCAGACTTCATAAGAGCCACCACCCTTGAATATATCAACCAAAACTGGAAAAATTACTTAAAACTCTATACAGACGGATCGAAAAACACAAGTAATAACACAGGATCAGCTTTTGTTATACCTGAGCTCAACATGCAAAATGGTTTCAAACTTCCAGACAATATGTCTGTTTACACTAGTGAACTGATTGCTATAATTAAGGCTCTCGAATGGATCATCGAGCACAAACCAATCCGTGCTGTGATACTCAGCGATTCTCTTAGTGGACTCACATCCATTGAAAATTCTATATCTGACAGTAGACCTGATCTCATACACAAAATAGAATATATCTGTACACAAATACACAACGAGTGTATAGACGCCGTTTTAGCTTGGGTCCCCGCGCATGTCAACATCAGAGGTAACGAAGCAGTCGACAAAACTGCCAAAGACAGTCTGGCTAAAACTACACACGATGTGCTAATATGATTAGGATATAAGGAACTCAACACTAGCATTAGACGCAAAATAGATAGCAAGTGGCAAAAGGAATGGAACGAAGAAGAACGTGAACGATGGTTACATAAGATCCTTGATGGAGAGAAAAGACAAGTCCGGAAATTCCAGTTAGACAATAAACGTGATGACCGCATCATCACCAGATTAAGACTAGGCAAAATCGGACTAAATCACATCTGTCTATGCTTCTGAAAAACACTTCACCACTCTGTACCGCATGCAACAATGTAGGAGAAACACTAGAACATGTTCTACTTGAATGCTCAATCCACTACCCACAACGTGAGGCACTTAGAAACGAGTTAAAAAAATTCCACACTCCCTTAACATTACCAGCGTTATTAAACCCTAAGCCCCCATTCAACAAAGGGTATGTTTGCAGCGGAGTTACCTTGATAATGAGGGCCGTGTGCACCATAACCATACGAAACAGTATGGCCATAATATACTATCCATACATAGCATCCGGCCAAAACGTCACAGACACATTTAGAAATAAAATAGTCATGGCAACAGCGGAGTTACCTTGATACTGAGGGCCGTCTGTTCCACTGTCCTACAAAACAAACGATGGCCAAATCTAATTGAATTCATGGCAACAATAGCACGGCCAAATCGCATATAGCGAGCAGTAGGCATAAAATATAGGAAATGGTGATGGCGGAGTTACCTTGATACTGAGAGCCGTCTATCTTATTGTCCTACAAATTCTTTATGGCCATCAAACGATAATGTATACGGAAATAATACCGAGCTGTTTATTTGTGTATTCACCTAATACTGAATCTATCGAAATGTTTAGTTATTTATTCATTTGTTTATCTATTTACTCACTTAATTATATATTGCTATTTATATTATTTGACTGATGGTCGGGGGGTGCCTGTTGTTGGGAGGAAGATATATCAAAGTATTGCATCGAAAAACAATAGAAAACAAGAATGACTACAAGCCTTCTATTTCATATGATACAGGCACGGCACACCGAAGACCACAGACGAGTTGGACAAGACCTGAAACAGAAGACGGATGACGATTACAAGAATACCAACAGCGCCTTGAGTGACAACGCCGCACAGCAAGAACGTCCAGAATCAGAATACTCGACCCTAGACTACACCAAACACGCTACCCCTTAGATGTCAGCCGCCCTCAACACAGAATATGATCCTTTGACTTCCACGCAATATAGGACGTAGATCTGCCATTCTGTACCCCAATACACACTCCAAGCAATTGTTGCAGGCACAGATTTCTGGAAGGAACCACCCTGTTCCCAAGGGCGTCGTTAGGGAAGACGCCTCGAAGAATCCTGAAGACGCCCTGGTTCTCCCAGTTTTTTTCTGGACGGCGTTGTGCGTACTATGGGGTACCAAGACAAAGGAATCATCCACGCGATTATAACACATATTTATCAGTATAACTTAGCCAATAACAGACTTAACGACTTATACATAGCGACTCTTCTCTACTAGTATTTATATTTCCTCATTGTTATTGTTATTGTTATTCATTATTTAATTATTTATTTTAACATCTAGCGCTGCAAAAGATCTCAAATTAACGAAGAAATGTACCGTGAAATTTAAATAAAACATTGAGTTTATGGGCCGCGAAATCCGTATGGGAAGCGGCCCTTAAACTACAATTTCAATCAAAAAAGCCTTCTATGCCGTCGCCAATTTTCGCGCCCATAATAAAAATCCTCGTTCTTAAGACAATATTAGCACCAAAATTCAAGCAGGCCTTAATACGTAAAAAATGTTTCACACAGTTCAAGCAAGAGAGAAGCGCTTATAGTAATGGCGCCGGTAAGATAACATGTTCTTCTTTTACTTTATCCCATATATTATTTCATTCAAATGAATTTCCAAGCCGTTTTCTTTAGAATAATGTATAATAAGTCTGCTCATTTGCCTTGCTTCCTTTCAGATCGTATTCTGACCCACGAGTGACGCTTCTTGAGAATACAGCGTCGGACCGTCATGTTATATAGACTTTAGGTTGGCATATCAGAGTATACTCTCAATAATATATATAATCTTCATATAGTTCCTTCTACGTCAGTATTACATGTGTTATACGGTAACCCAGAAAGAAACAAAGACATCAGTAACACCATTCAAAACAAATTGGGCAAATCTATCACGGATTCTCTTTAAGCGCCTTCCATAGCATTGAACTTCAATAATTTCGTAGCTTAATCGATGCCCGGTGACCACGTAATCTGCAAGGTAATGATACTCATTTGTCTCTATAGCACACAGAGCCTCGCGAAATGTATAACGTTTTCTCTCTGTCAAATGCTTTAAATGCTTTAAATGCTTTTTTTTTTCTTAGACGCATATTTATTATTAGTATTTATATTTATTCAAGTGACATAATATACATTTTTATTGGAGAGACGTATTTATAAGCTTTGCTTATTTCGCTCCCCTATGTCTCGAAATAAACCAATATTTAAACCAATATCAGAGAATCCACAATACTTCCCATACGAACACTTAGATGGAAGGATGCCGAATTTCTGAGCAGGAGGATAAGTGGAAACAGCTTCACACGGTGCACTAGTCCGCAATGTGGAACGACCATCGAGAAGAATCCGTAAAAATGGCACAATTCAACAGAGAAAACAACCTGTCCGGCGGGTTGCTGGTCACCCGGACATATAGATCTAGTACGGGTACATTTGACGGGATTTTTCGCAGTTACATGCGTCTGGTTCGTCATTCATAATTCAGCCGCCGTCCATCAAAGAATATCCGTGTCCATAACCCAAAGACCTATTCCATATTCCATATAACAGTATTAGCACCAAATTCAAAAAGACAATCATAGTATACATAAACATAGGCTAGTTTCTTGCAAGAGAGAAGCGGTCAACAGTTTTCAATGATGTCGGCATGACTTCATGATGTTCCAAAAATATCAAATCCGTGTCGCTGATCAGTATTCTTAATCCACATGATATCTTGAAATACATAGGTTCATACGGCCCCTATCCCAGGGTTATGCGAAATTACACACAAGTTACGAAACGGATCGCCATAGATCTTGCACGCTACGCTCGTATTTGGCTATCAGCATGCGATATGTATAGCCACGTTTGAGAAACTTTGAGTGCAGGGCTTGGTGGTATAACCCTGTTTTATAAGTTTCTGCAACAATATTTTGTGACGTTGATTAAAATCGTCACATTTAACACAGGATCTAGCAAATGCTGCTAGGAGAAATAGGTTTACACCATATGCCGGTCCCACCGGAATATTACTGTCCAGAAAGGGATAGTTTACGATGTCGAAATTGTAATCATCTCTTTTGTCATAAAGTCGACGAGAGAGAAGGCCCGATTCATTTTTATAGAGATAAAGATCTAAATACGATGTGCCTGTTGGGTTATCTATATAGCGTTTTGTGAATGAGAAGGAACGGGCTTTGAATGGATCGGTTTTTGAAAGCGCCTGCATAGTCATACTCATAAGAGAACAGATATAGGTCAGCCAAAAGGGGTGCACAATTAGTACCCATTGGAATACCTATATGCTGTTGATATATTGTTGCCAAATTTCACATAGATATTTTTAATGAGAAATTCAAGCAACTCTATAAATAAAGAAACCTTCCATGTATGAAATCTCTTGTATGTAGTAGAGCCAAAGAATGCTTTCTGGCTTCCGACATTAATATATCTACGATCAGTTTTCTTGAACACAGATACTGTTAATGAACTTAGACGGTCAATAAGGCCCGGATGAGGGATTGTAGTATAGAGAGTCGAGAAATTTCATGTGGATACAAGTCTGTACGGTATGTGACCTTTAGCATCAAGTTCTTCCGTAAGACATACACATGCATTCAACGCCAGAGTTTTTAGAAATGGTGGCGCAGACACAAGTGTCTTGATAAGATGAAGACAGGCAAAAATGCAGTTTTATATCGGGAATTACTATCATATCGTGTTATTGTGATGGGGAATTGTGCCCATATTGTAATAAGCTGATGAGGGTGGATTGCCCTGCTCTTCGTGCCAACCTTTTATTAACCCAATCGTCAAAATAGTCCATCCGGCACAGTCTCGAAGAACTCAGATATAGTGATAACAAGCAGACAATCACCACATTTATGTAAAAATTATAAGCTAACATGACATTATGGGGAAAACATTGCCGGTGACCTGACAAGAAGTCATATTAACCCAGAAGAGGATATTCTGATTGAATTCCACCCAAAAGCAACCTCAAAGATTCCTTTTATATTCTATGTCTCAGACAAGCCATTTGTAGAGGTTCATGTGGAAACCTTGTCCAGGATGCCCACCGAATCACGCGGATTGAGATACAAATATTGGAGAACAGTAAATGTAATAGTGCTGGTGGGAATTGATGAGTTATGTAACAGTCTGATGTATAACGTGTGAATTGATGAGTGTATACCGTGCCTTATAGTAAAATGGAGTATATATGAACAGCGTGCAATAGTACAAGCGTCCAGTCCTTCATTCAACATTTAGCCGTCGTTCATTAAAGATTTCCGCGTCCATAATCCAAGGACAATATACATGCAAAAAAAAATATTGTCCAAGTATCCACGTGAGCGCCAAGAATTAAAATGCGGCTGCGCGTCAATTACCAATTCCCAATATAGTTCAAGTTTATCCCTGGACAATGCTGTCTGACTCTGGTGTCGGCGACACTGTTGCACAGCACTTGGGCTCACCCCTATGTATATAACATGAGATGGTTGTTTTCAACTATTGATAACTGGTGTAAATATAATATGGATAAAATGATCCAACCATTCCAAGAAAGTACCAACAAGCTTACATTTATGATAACCCTGCGAGATCGAAAATATAACAGCTATCATCAGTTGAAAAACTCGCTCCATGTTATAAAGATAGGGGAGAGATCAAGAGAATAACCCATAGATCATGGTGACCAACCAGCGTTGTTCAGATCGTTCACAACAGAGGTTATCACACTGACGTTTAGAGAAAATATCACAGTGATAGTTTGAGTATGGGTGCTGTCCTGTTGCCGTTCCTCTACTTCTCACCGACTTGACGGCATCCCTGACAGTGCCAATAAATTACAGTACTTGTGGAATTTACCTTAGCAAAGCTATACTCCAACGTAATATTCCAGTGGGACCTGCATATGGCGTATACATATCACGCCTAGTAGCATTTGCTAGATCCTGTGTTAAATGTGACGATTTTAATCAACGTCACAAAACATTGTTGCAGAAACTTATAAAACAGGGCTACACCACAAAGCGTCTCTACTCAAAGTTTCTCAAATTTGACGATACATATCGCATGCTGATAGCAAAATACGACCGTAGCGTGCAAGAGCTATGGCGTAACGTTTCGTAACTTGTGTCTAATTCCGCTTAACCCGGGGCTAGGGGCCGTATGAAGCTATGTACTTCAAGATCTTCAAGGTACTCATATGAACAGTTACAATCAAAGCTTGACTGAGATACATCATTCTCTAGATGACGACTTTACAACGAATATTTTGGATTAAGAATACTGATCAGCGATACGGATTTGATATTTTTGGAACATCATGATGTCTTGCCGGCATCATTGAAAACTGTTGACCGCTTCTCTCTTGCAGGAAACTAGCCTATGTTTATGTATACTATGATTGTCTTTTTGAATTTGGTGCTAAAACTGTTATATGGAATATGGAATAGGTCTTTGGATTATGGACACGGATATTCTCTAATGGACGACGGCTGGATTATGAATGACGGACTAGCCGCTTGTAATCGACAACCCACAAACAAAATGGAACAAAATGCCATACTCTCGTTGACTCAGTAAATCTCATCGTGTGATTCATAATAAAATAGTCTGCGCACACTACACAGTACATCGGTTGCTCCGATATAAATATATATAAATGGAGGCAGATCAGTTGGAGATATCTCACTGTCTTAGATTAGATGAAATGCTATACGAGTACGAAATAGCAGTGTATGTTTGACCTTCTTTAAAGATTAAATGACCAGCCGTGGGTCAGTCGGAGGCGAGACAACATCGGGTGGTGCGCATGGCCTCTGTCCATCGAGAAAACGGAGTCTGAGATAATGCGATTTTATCTTGATAGGCTTCCATTTCAAAAGGACAACATGACTGCGTCCAAAACAGACCGATATCATCTTTACCGTGCGTGATGTAAGTTGTTGTATGCATTATTGATTATTTTCTTTGAAGTCGAAATCTAATGGGCTCATCGACATATATAATTGACGCGGATGGCACGGACGGAGTACTACACAGCTCCGGTGTAAGGGCATCTATTACAGCAATTATGACCAACTATTGGGAAAACAGTTGGCGATATATTGATTTGAGGATTCACCTATGAGCGACAGCTAACTTCGTCATTTTTCGCAATAATATGAGAAACGCAATTACCCTACTCAGCGGACTGAACTGTTCAAATACAACGAGCTTAACCCAGGCCAAAGGGGGTCGTTCTTCCACTGACGTCACAGCGAAGTCTTATTTTATTAGACAATATTATATTAACCAAGTTTGAAACTGAATGTTGAACTCTACGCCAAGCTCAACAAATGAAGATCAGAATGTGTGGTTTATAACTGTACAATATTAGGCTAACTAAACGTTTCTGTAGTATCCCACGAATGGGGACGGGGTTCTGTATTTTTGTCTGTTGTGTGCGCGGGATACTATCCCTTCTCCGATTCTCAGAGCATGCAGTAACATATAAAACAAAACCTGGCAATATATATAATTCGATCCAAATATAATGTGAGACACCTGGTGATGGAAATGATCTGACTTACCTGTATTTAGCAAAACTAGCATGAATACCAGAAGCAGTATTTGTAATGTATCCGTTTCCATGGTGTAGATTGATCCTCTCTGGAGATAAACAGCACACCGTGACAGTCACAGTTAAGGATCCATGCCACTGAAGTACCAGCACAACTATTGACACTGATTAGTTCACTACAAAACAAGAAAATGCGAGGCGATGAATTTTTGGTTTTGTGGTCTCGGTATTATATTACGTGTCAAGTTCAGCGATTGTCATCAACCCCTGTTCACCGGGAATAAGCGTAATGCTCGACTAGTAACGAGTACTGTGAAATATTGAATCAGAACTGTCCATCTGTGCACACCTGATCTACTATGAGCATTGGCAAGATCCTATCTCTGGCAACGCTGGAAGCTTTCCTCTGAAATTTTACAAGGTAGATAGCTCCTAATTTAATTTAACCCGACAGAAGTAAATTGAATGCCTCATGGAAAAATAATAACGAAATGCCAATAATCAAGTCAGTCCTACTATCATGACGGACATAACGTCCGTTAGTTAAGCGTACTGTATCGATGTATAGGAGCTCACAAACCATGCAACATGTGGCTCAATCAGAAACGAACGTCCCTGGAACAGTTTACCTAGAATTGATTGGATCTAAATAGACTTACTCTGCTTGAAATGGTAAGGTTTGAGATTAGAACTGACTCGCTAACCGGTGCATAGAAACGGTTCGCTACTGAATTACAGAAGAGCTTAACAAGCTTTTTCGTCCACTTGATCGATCAGTTTGTCATTTCACTTTATCGCTCTGATGTGGTTGCTCATTTATGCCACGGCTAAATATCGTCATATTGGATATAAAATGTCAGAATATTTTTGTAATTCCATCAAAATGAGAGACAAGAAACTTTTTAAATGAGATAGAGAAATTGAGCATTCAAAGAACATCAGTCTTGCCGACGTCAACCTGCATACACACACGGGCGCAAAACCGGCAATAATCACCGAAACAGCGCAATAAACTTTCCTCTGATGGTTCGTTAACTGCAAAACCTTGACCCTCCCAGGTATGTGTGATATTGGATCCACCGCAAGCTGGAAATATGGGCCATGTACTAAAGTGCTGAAACTTTCCACACAATTGGACTCGCTGTTCTGTTCACGCCAAATTAACGTCATTCTATCGAAAAGTGATTTTAGACGACTTTTTTGCCCCCCGCCGCAACGCAGCCGGACTATTTAAAATAGATTCCGTTTCATCAGTCTGTGGATTACAATATAGTCCGTACGTGTCAGTACATGTCCGTACGAGTCCGTACGAATTCTTTCCAAGCGATAACTTGGAAGCGTTTTGTCCGAATTGTCCGCAATTCAGCATATGCATTTCTTGCGACAAGGCGTCAATTAGCAGATCTGCCTGAAGATGGCGTCATTAGGGTTTATCCAATCCTTCTGTACTTATCCGTGGGAATTATATATATCTTTGCACACGATAAACGCGACACTCCTCCACGGATTGCTCTAAAATTGGCATATGGATTCCTTGCCACAAGAATTCGATTCGCATTGCGCTTCAGCAAGATCTGTCAGTAGATGGCGCCATTAATGGCTTTTGTTTCCGCCCGCTCGTGCAAATTATTGTATTCGCATTCCAAAAATCACAAAGCTTCATCACATTTCTAAATAATTCGGCATATGGGTCTTTTCTCGCAAGACCTCGTTTCATATTGTTTCGGGAACATCTGCCTGTAGGTTGCGTCACTCTGGTTTCAATCTCCCATCCGTCCATGCGTATTCTCTCTCCGCACACGATACAATCGAAACGCTCCATCTGATTCACCTGAAATGCGACATATACCTTCCTAATTGTCACAAGACGTCGATTGGATTTGCGTTTCAACAAGATCTGCCTGCAGGTGGCGCCAGTAGGGTTCATTCCATTATTTTGTGCTGCAAGCGATAACATTTACATGCTTTGTCGATTCCTCTGAAATCTGACAAATACTTCCTTGTCACAATGTGTCGATTGGCATTGAGAGTTAGCAGCTTTTGGCAACTTAGTGGCGCCACTAATGCCTTTCGTTTCTGTCCGTTCGTGTCAACTATTACTTTCGCACGTGATAAACTCACTACGCTTCATCACATTTCTCAAAACTTCGGCTGTTGAGTCTCTTGTCGCAAGACCTCATTTCGTGTTGTGTTTCATCAAGATCCGCTTGTACATGTAGATGATGCCACTCTGTGTCCAGTCTTCCATCAGGTCATGTAAATTCATATTCGCCATATCAGCGTCAATGTGTAGTCTTCATGGCACCCATGTTTGGAGTAACCCAATGACATATTCCTCCCATCTATCACAGCGTTTTCAAAAGAACATCCAGTTCTTTATATTTATTTTGTAAAAGTTTTGTCTGCATGTATTTTAAATCAAAACATCAGGCGATTTCGCCAATCAGATTGTTCAATGGATTTTTTGCGCGTTTGGCCTATTTTCTTCTTTCGCCATCGAACGAGCTCAGCGACGACACCATTACCAATTTCGCCTACATGTTTTATAATGACTTGGTTGAGTAAGGATGGCATTTCGCATGCAGAATCTCCCCCGCCTCCTCTTATTATGTATATGGCAAGCAGCAGTTGTGTCCCTCATGTTTACTCTTTCGAAGCTATCACAGCAGCTAATTCGACGCGAGACCTATCATCCTATCCTCTGGCTCCTTGTTATAGTTAAGAACTGAGAAATATGATAGCGTATCGTCACTTGAGGTAAACAATTAGTTTGAGCAAGAAATGGGACGGAAAGCATCAAGTACCGGTATACGACTTTCTATTGCGGAAGGTATCCTCTTGATCGCCATTTTGAAACACATAAGCATTAGGGAGCGTCTCCAAATATCGTTCCTTTTATCGTCGAGAAATCTGTTATCTTTTCTCGATGTCGCGAATTCCAAGAGGTGAGAGAGAATCGAGAATTTTTTTCACAAAACCCGAATGATTCGCGAAAATGGTTTTCTTTCTCTTTATTGATCGGTTTTCATACGAGAAATTTTTCTCGAAAGAAAAACGATATCGCGAATTAATCGAGAATCCTTCGAGAATTTGTTGTCAGTGGAGAAAAACGATTAAAAACCGATTGAAAGTAGTGCCGCTTTGTCTTCGTCAAGACTGGTACCCTGCCTAGCGTGTTGCATTGCTGACATATACCCGTAGACTTGGGAAGCAGGTTACCGGTTCTATGCACAACTAAATATCCCATGCCTGTGCTCGGCCCCACTGATAGACTCGTAATAATTAAATTCACAGAAGTGCATTCCCAATTTATGTGCTCGTTATTATAGATAGAACATGCATTAAAGCAAAATATAATGCCGACGATATTCCCTGTTTGATTTTAAATATTCAAGACCGGGGATGGATCGTTTGAGCGGTCAGATGGTCAACCGGACTGATACTCGCTGGAATACGTAACATTCAGTAAGTATAATAAAATAAAACTCATGAAAATCTGATAATTCAATACAGTCTCTTTTAAAATTGCGGTAACATGGTATGTTAGCATTACATTGTTAAAGCGGTAGATACAGCTAAATTTTACCGGGACATATACTTTATGTAGCACCCTCACACATAGCGGAGTAACAGCTGTTAAACTGTGAATGACGTAATTGTATTCATTCGCCTCTCGATGGTTTCGCGATATTTTCTCGAAGCTTTCTCCATCCAAATTTCTCGACATTCTCTCGATCAACATAAAACCATTGATTCCCGATGGGGAAAAAAGAAGAATAAAAAACGATAGCTAGAAAATCGATCGAGAATTTTGAAAACGATTGGTTTTTTTCATATTTTTCTCACATTCTCTCGATGAATTCCCGATATGACCGGGATTTCTTCGAGAAAATCAACGAAAATTCTCGATTGAAGGAAAAACGATTAATGGACACGCTTTCTTAACATCCGGGGTTATGCGAACTGACCCGAACAGCATCAGCTGAATTGGTAAATTACAGTTCACTGTATGTCTGCGTATTGCCTATATTATTTATATAGACGGATGATAAAATTATCTGTATTTACTAATCTTGTTTTAATTTTATGCTAATAAGAAAAACAACTGTGATGAAAACAGATATAGTACAGCATTATATGTCTAGGATACGAAAATACACAACGGGTGGGCGAGAAAGGTATATTTTATTGTTAAAATGACCGTTATAATCTCCGTCCCCATCCAAGATAGATAAGGCTAAGATGGTTATGAGCCCGGGATAAAATGTTTATTTGTCCCCATATATCCTGTCTTATGTTAAAGGTCACAAACCACTAAATATTTGCCTTACTTATTATGTAGTAAATGAGCTGGGCACATCTGGCCAAAACTATATTCCCTAATATTCGCGGCCACTACTCACATACCACACTGGATAGCCTGGCTTTTCCTCTAAAAAATATGGAAAAATCAGCATACATTCCCCACCATTTTTCTGAATGGCAGATCCTGGGAATGAGGGCATGGCGTCTAATGCCTTGGTAACCAGGGTTGAGGGAGGTCAAGAAAACCGGGATAAATTTTTTTTTTATTAACCTGTGACAATGGTTCTTCCATATTCCTGAGCGTCAAATAATATAGGAATGAATTATAGAATATAGCACAAACCATTTCACTGCCACTTAGAATAACAGCCAATCAGTGGTCGCCGAAAGTTTACTCCCAAATATTATCTTGGACCCACTAAATGCAATGGAGGTTTGTGACCTACAAATAGACAAAATTGAAAAGAAATTTATAAAATTGCATCTGTGAAATCCATGTATCATTAGTACTTGTATGTGTGAATATTAACATTCTATGGCTATTTGCTGTAAAGTTATTAGCAGAATATATAGTCAACCTATATTTGTACATTAACATGTATTAGGAATGTATTTTCATTCATATGAAAGGGCAAGAGTCTATATATTTTAAAATAAAACTTTGAAAACTGAAATATTTTGTGTTTCTTGTTTAATGTTGGCATTCAGTGTTTTCACACTGGGTGTGAATTTACCTCACTATCTACCAGGCTGGATTTTCTTTGGAAATCGACCCTACTGTTTTATCTGCTGGGAAACAAACAACTTAAGAGTTACTTGGCAAGAAAGATACATTGATTATGATGCTTCAATTCAAATAAAAGATTAAAATTACACCAATCTCTGGGAGATTTATGGCATTGATTGCACCAGCCTGTTAGATAAGAGATGGGGGGATAGGTCAAGGACAGTCTAGATATTCCAAATAAAATGAAAGCTGCTGGGATTAAACCACAGAAACACGTTATTCATTGAAGAGAGAGATAGTAAGATATATTTTGTGGGAAGTTTTATAATCATGGCCAAAGGAAAGAGGAAAAATGTGCCAACTAGGTTCAAAAAAGGGCATGTCGCCTATGATCATTGGAAAGCCAGCCCGGAAAAAAAAATCGGAAGAAATTTGAAAAAATATGTCCGACTTGATGAGAGAGTATTCCAAAACTATGTGAAGTCTGAGATTGGCCAGGACAGGATAGAGCGCATAAACCTGGTGGATGCAGATATGGAGACTTGCGACACAGGATTACTGAGACCCGGCCCACCTGCCCCTCGCCTTATGGACACATACCTGAAGGCGGATACCGATAACCCAGAACTGAACACCTATAGATTCTTACATTTAGGGCAAACAGCGAGCATGTGGAATTCTGCATTTTCAGAGCACTTAAAGTTTAATCCAAGTTGTGTTGGAAAATTAACATGGGACTTTAAGGGAGAAACTAAACGAGGAATGGGTTTTGAAGAAAACTTAGTTTGCAACCAGTGCTGGTTCAGGTCCGAAAGATGGAAACTGTTTGATGAAGTGAAGAGAGGAAAACCGGGGAGGAATCCAGTCGCTCCCAATTACCGGTTACAGGTGGGCCTGAGTCATACCAGCATTGGAAATACAGAATTTAATCAGGTGCTTCACACACTGAATATGCCGAGCCCCTCCCTCAGTGGTATGCAGAAAGCTAGTTACTTAGTGGGTGAGAAATTGGTGGAGCAGAACAAAAGTGACATGTTAGAAGTTATTCAGGAGATTGAGGGAATGAATCAAGTGAAACAATTACCTATAAATTCTCCAATTAATGTGGAAATGGACTGCAGATATAATAATCCTCCATATTCATCTGTTGGAAAAACACCGTTCCAGCCGGCTACTCAGGTGAGCTTGACAAACATCGAGAACTCTACAAAACAGAAGAGGGTG
>JAVTVY010054862.1:0-30783 GCA_036873755.1 Hanleya hanleyi | reverse complement strand
TCCATAACCCGGATGTCGACTTGGACTCGAGGTGGGCTCCCCATCCTTCCATAGATGCGTCCGTGAACAGGTGATGTGACGGACGAAACGGAAGTAGGGACACACCTGGCATAACGTTGAGTGGATCCAGCCACCATTGGAGGCATTGTTTGACTAGTGGTGTTACAGGTATCCACGGATTCAACTGCCTTTCGACCCATAGATGATTGAAGTAAATCATTAAGGGACGAAGCTGCAACCGCCCTCTTGGTGTTACGTCCTGTGTTGACGTCAAGAGGCCGATTATCGCAGCAAAGTGTAAAGCCCTGGCCTGAGATAACTTGAGGAACTGAGGTATCTTCGTCGTTATCTTTAGCCATCGATCTTCTGGGGGTTTGGCGAGAGCTCGTAGCGTATCGTATTCCACCCCCAGAAATCAGCTCTGATTTCTCTTCGTGTGGGATGTATCCCAGAGAAGTCAACATCCTTAAGACAAACTGGGTGTCTAGGATTAACTGCTCCTTGCAGGCATTCCTTAGCAGGGAGTCGTCGATATAAAAGTGGTACTTTATACCTAGACTGCAGGAATTGTGCCACTGGTGTAAACACTCGTGTGAACACCCAAGGGGAAGTGGATAGGCCGAACGGAAGCACTTGAATTTGGAAGCGTCGTTTGCCGACCATGAATCTCAAGTACTTCCTGTCCCCCGGATGTATCGGGATATGCAGGTATGCATCCCTTAAATCCAGAGAAGTCAGCCATTCCCCTTGTCCGAGTACCGACCGGATAGACCGGAAGGACTCCATGCGGAAGTGTGGCGGTGGAGTGAGGTAGTCCTTGTTGAGGCGCCTTAGGTTTATAACCATGCGCATCTCGGACGTGTCTTTCTTGGGGACCAGAAAGACCGGCGAATAGAACCCGGGTGACGTGTCCGAAACCGGAAGCTCTATTACAGCTGCCTTCTCTATCAGCTTGTCCACAGAGGACTGTATCGCTGATAGATGACCCGTTCGTAATGGTATACGAGACGGAAGGGGATGAGCAGTCAAGGGAGGAAGCGTGTCGAACAATAGGCGATAGCCGTATCTGATCGTTCGAATGACCCACGCTTCCGTCCCGATCCTTATCCAGTTCCTCCAAAACAACTGCAGCCTTCCCCCTACCGGAAGGTCTAGTTGCTGGGGAACTGGAAACGTTATGTCTCGGTGTTCCCGCCATACCGGAAGCCACCCGGTACGGCCCGAGACATCAGGAATCCTTCTTTGACTGCTTAGATTTCCCCTTACCCTGCTTCTTATGGCCATAGGTCGATACTCTTGGCTCTAAAGAAGTAGGCGCTTGGTTATGCTGTTGGCCGGAAGCACCCTTATTAGCCTTGGAACTAGGCGGGTTCTTCTTAGCCTTCTTCGCCTTTGGACCCGACCCGGAAGCCATAGGTCTTTTAGACGAAGCACCGGAAGCAACTGACCTGTCATGCTCTATACGATCCATTTCAGGTCGAACTTCGGCAACAGCATCACCAAACAGTAAAGAAGGAGCCGTAGATGTCTCTAGTAGACTCCTCTTTACAGCTTCCGGTGTGTAACTATGCATAAAAGGAATGAAGGCCTTTCTCCTTAAATACACTAGCATAGAAGATAGATAGGCATTGTGTACCAGTAAATCTTCTACAGCACCGGAAGCAATCTTCTGGTAGTCAAGAACGAGGTTTATACCCTCCTGTAACTGTTCTTGACTCTCCGCGCCCGACAGCGAAAATAAACCATCCTTTATGGCTTTAAGAAACCAGTCAAGGTGATTCGTAATCGCCACTCCTTGTCGAGCAGTTTCCTCAAGTACTGCGGCCTGTTTGTTCGTGCAAGGAACATCCGGATTACTAGGCACTTTAGTATTGCTAGAGCATAAATACTGAAAGTCGCCGTTCACCTCTGCAGACCGGAAACTAAACGGTGAGTTATGTACGCCGTAACTTCGTGTGTTTGGCTTCTGTACTGGGAACGGACCAGAAGATCCTGCAGGGCGGAAGCGAACTTTTGGTCTCAACCTTATAGCACGTTCCTCCTGCGTAGCGGGTTCTGCTAAAGTTCTATGGAATAAATGGCAGATAGAATGAATAGCAGTTGAGGCCGGAAGCGTGGTAGCCGACCTCGTAACCCGGTTTGACTCTCCTGATTCAGTTTCAATATCCCCCGCATGTGGGACCGGAAGCTGCATATCAGGAATCAAATCATAGATGCCGGAAATAAGTTCATAATATTTCCTAGCATCCGGATCAGTATTGGTAGGTTCATTCAATTCAGATCTACCGTACTGGTCCCTATCCACTTCCATAGCTTCCGGGGCTTCCTGCCAGGAGGGAGTA
The DNA here is from genome assembly GCA_036873755.1 of Hanleya hanleyi. NCBI lineage: Eukaryota > Metazoa > Mollusca > Polyplacophora > Lepidopleurida > Hanleyidae > Hanleya > Hanleya hanleyi. The sequence continues at coordinate 28,441 of JAVTVY010054862.1, read as the reverse complement.
TTGGAAGGGATAGACCTCGACAAATTAGCTTCCGGTTTCCTAGACTGTTCAGTCGCAACCGGAAGCAGTGGCGTACTACTCCGGAATTGACTGGTCATCATCTCTCTCAACTCCTTCATTTCCTCACGTTGCTGTTCCATACCGCGCAGTATGGCAGCCAATGTGGGATCAGTCACTTGAGAGTGGACCGGAAGCAAGGCCTGACGAGGTGTGTTCACACTCAAGGACCCTCCAGCTGGACGTGAGCACGGCCACTGTAAAGGTCGGTGAACAGGCATACGAGGTCGTAAACCGGAAGCACGTATAGGAGGACGCATCATACGATAAATTCCCGGTCCCGTACCTCGAACACCACCGGAAGCAGATATCTGACCTAAGCCACGCAAGGGCGAAGGTAGACCAGCAACCGGATGCCGCATAATTTGAACTGGTCTGATTGAGGGTTCTTGATAACGCAACTCAGACACAGGCAAAAAATTTGACATATTATGGGTACCTGAATACATACCATACTGCCGTTGTTGCGGGAACCTTAATCTCTGGTGGCCCAGAAGGCTCGTAGACACAAACGTCTCGGCAAGGGAACGAGGAAGGCCACCAGAGTAACCGGAAGCAGGTTGAGAAAATTCAGACAAACCGGAAGCAGCAGTTAAAGACGTAACTGAGCGACCGGGAAGTCCAGGCCTCGACAGCGTCGAGGAAGGTATTTTCCCAACCCCGGACCCAAATGAAAACTTAACGTAAGGCTCCTCACTGGTGCTGCCCAAGTTTTCGTAATCATAAGTCGACTCCGATCGGAGCGATCGGAGTCCCCTGGCTTTCCCACGCTAAGCCTGGGTCCGTCACCGATTTCCCTTCATCGTCACATTCAGGCGTCCGCTCAATAGGAATCTCCACATCCACAGTCGTCGTTGTACCAGATTCCATATCTTCGATGACTCCTTCCACTTGTACCAACCGGGTCGATCCCTTACCTGATTGACCCTTCGCGTGGCCTGAAATGGAAGCATCGTGAGCGGGGGGGGCGTTTGTTTATCTTTATTTACATCCAAAAGGCTGACTAATGTAGTCCCAGCCACTGAACTAACAAACCCCCTAGACTCCTCGCCTACACTAGTACGAGGAGACTGTGCTACATATGTCTCGTTGGCGAGATTGGTAGGCATAACAACACCATTTCCTTCGTTAGCTGCCAGAGAACCGGCCAGATACACCTGGAATATGCCGGGAGCCCACACAATACATTCTTCACAGGCCGTGTCCCATGTACAGATTCTACCCTGGCGGCATGGCGGACACAATGAGTGAAGGTCATAACTAGGCTTGTCACCTCCACAAGACATGCATGACATTTGAGACATATTTTGAGCCATTTTTACGCTGATAACTTAGAGAATACTTCCCAAAGGACTTCTTGCAGAAAATCAGACGTCTGAGGTAATCCAACTGTGAGTAGTTTCGCTAGAAAAGGCACTTTTTCACGGAGTTGACAATGTTTACTTCCAGCCCTACGAAGCAGTAGAACAAGAAGAAAGTAGAATTGTGGGTAGCTATGCAATCAGGTGACTAGCAGGGGAGATAACTGTGTCATTTAAATTCTTACTGTGATATTTCCTGTAGACAAGAAATGCAAAGAGTGGAAGTGAGGTAAGTTTTCAGCGCAAATAACAGGCCAATGTAGTGTTCCTCATGAGCCATTAGTTTCCCATTCGCTGTACTTATACATGTACCAAATTACCTGCTAATTTTTGTCTTGTTTGGAAATGCGGAAATTATCGAAAAACGATAAAATATACAAAACGACAATATAATTCCAAATCCTATAACTAGGCTATGAGTGGTCATATTCTAGTCAATGAAATATGCTCATATTCAGTATTATTTCAAATTGCCTAATATTTGTGTTGCGCATAATTAATACATCGTTATTTTCACGTGGAACTACTGCGCATGTTTTATTTCAACTTCTGTTGATGTTTCTATGCAGCAAATAGCAACCAGCGACTTGGCCGACGGAATCGCAGATTGAACATCAAAGGGGCAGGCCGTGATATTGGCTGCAGGCTAGGATACCTTATGGTGATTTATACATGTAAGTAGATGTATTTATATCTAATTGATGTGATAACTCTGAAGTACGATTGTAAATGATAACAGTAATTGTTGAAAATTGGAATAGGCCTTTACTAAATCACTATGGCAGTGAACTGATATATGTTCAGGTACGTGATCTTATCGTTTGATTTGACACATCTGTGACATGCGAGTGGCTTTCACCGCTGTCATAGTTTCGCTTCAGAATCCAGTTGCAGTTTTGATTAACCAGTATTACTCGCGCGCACATCGATTGCGCAGCTTCCTTTGGGCATATCCGGTTTACATCTACACTTTACAAGTTCGTGTACTTTATATTTACGTTAAATTTAACGTCTTAACTTCCTATCATTATTTATGTTCAAAAAATATTTATAAAAATTAAAAAAAAAAAAACTTTATATATAGGCCCATTTATATCGTTTTATATATATTTACAAAGGTTTTAACAATATATTTGTGTTTGACAATATTGTCACAAACGGCGACTTTATATTTTGGTTTCACCTCTATATATTTGTCGTTGACAATATTGTCACAAACGGCGACTTTATATTTTGGTTTTAACTCTATATATTTGTCGTTGACAATATTGTCACAAACGGCGCCTTATACCTGACAGATGGACTGATTAAAAAAATATGTTAATATATTTGATCAAACTAAAAATTAAATGATTATGTTGCAATAGCAACCACATAAATGATCCAAATGAGTTATTTTCAATAGGCTTGTGGTTATCGACTAGGTAAGTAAGCATGCCAAATTTGGACATACTTTATGTCGACAATTACCCTAGACCAAAATTGACGGAGGAGTAATAACAAGAACCTTATTGGCATGATGGGCTACATCATTTAAGAATAAATACTGGAGTCACCAAAAGACACTTTTTCTCTTTTTTTAAATTTCTATGTCACTCTAGCTATGAAGTTTCACAACTCCCCAACTAAACAGCTGGTCACATGGTAGCTCCAGTGGGGCCTTTCTTTACTATGTACATGTACAATCAAGGCCCTAGCATCACATCATTCACCAAATCTACATGTGGTTCTCGGGAAAAAACGGGACACGCAATAAATGTCAAAGCTGCACAACTCATCGATTACCTAAGGGACCGTTCAAAATTTATCTTGAGGGGGGGGGGAAATTCAGCTGATGACCCTAAGTTATGTGTGACCCCCCCCCTCCTTAAACCTTAAACCTTCCTCAGATTATTTTTAACAACATGAGAGTCATAAATAAATGACAGGATTGGTCAGAATTACTATTTAATGAGGCGTCTGTAATTAAAAGCAACAAATCACATTTAAATCATGGACTGAAGGCTTCAACATTGCACATAATCAACATTGATGGCATATATTTACAACCATTATGTTTATTCATCACCAATTATTTCAATACCTTATCTGTATATATACCGTTAGGTTTCTCTGTAAAATTACTCCTGATGATGGTTTGAAGGAATAAACCAAACTATTGAGCCACAATGAATTGCTTGTCATTCCTCGGAGCATACCTTGTCATACCCTGCTTTATCATCGATTACGGTATTCTAAGTTTGTCTGGAAACAAAATGTCACATTGGTCTCCGGTGGTGTCACCTATGGGCATTGTGACAACTGGTTACAGGTTCTTCAGATAGGAGAAGGAATAAAGATGAAGTCTGATTGATGTATAATAAAACTGTATTGTAATCATTACCAGAATTCAAGGTACATATCTCACCATATAATTACAGGACTGTCTCCTGAGAGTCAGGTTAAACCAGCCGACGGACTGATTACATCACAGACTCATCACAACAATGTTACATAACACTGCGCACAACAATATAGTGCCACGGGCATCACATTTGTCCCTCTAAATAAAGAATGTCTCCGGACATTCCTTAGGTGTGTATTCCAAATAACATTTCACTGCTACTGCCTATAGATCAAGATACTTCGACTCGGCAATGGGAATCAAAATACATACTGAATCCAATTGTCAGCTTTAGAGACATTACGAAGCTGCGCATCTGAAAACCCCTCGGCTCTGGGCTCCAGTCATTCATAATGTATTCAATTTAAACCAAGTTGTCAGGAACACCAAGCAGGCAAGTGACAAATACTCAGATTATCAAAAAATTTGCAATTAGAAATGGCCTCTAAGGTTTCCTTCCAATCAGAGAAACCGGTATTCATTACATAAGTCTCTTGATGCATCGATGATGTACACCAAATTTTACATCGAGCACTTGAACGGTATCAGAGATAGAGATCATTAATGATTTTGCATAAATTAAAGATGGCCACCCATCCTTCCCACCACTCAGAGAAACTGATGTGATTCTTCATTGCAAGTCTCTTGATACATCGATGCTGTATACCAAGTTTCATATAGAACACTTAACTCTTTCCCCCATATAGCGGGTTTTGACGACTTGTGTAGATCCCCATGTAGCTTGTTTTGACGAGTGTTCGCCTAACCCTAGCTCTGGTATAGCCTTATTCCATACTACGTGAGAACAACGCTATGGCTGTAAACCAGCCACCAGATGGAGTTGTTGGGAAAATGCTGTACGGACAATATTTGCCGAACCAATTGGCCATAACCAATAAAATAATTCGATTCTATGTCCACTTAATACCTTTCATAAAAACACCTTGTTTATCAGCGACTGTCCATTTTTAGCTTGGCAAGAGATCTAAACTCGGATGAGGGGGGTAAAACTGTCCACATCGCCGCCATCTTGCATCGATCAGAATGCTGATTACGCGCCACAACAACTCGCGATAAACACTACACGCACAACGGCGATGCGGACAGTTCTACCCCCCTTGTCCGTGTTTAGACGTCTTGTAAAACTAAAATGGACAGTCGCTGATAAACAAGGTGTTTTTATGAAAGGTAAGTGAACATAGAATCGAATTATTTTATTGGTTATGTTCAATTGGTTCGGCAAATATTGCCCGTACAGCATTTTCCCAACAACTCCATCTGGTGACTGGTTTACAGCCATAGCGTTGTTCTCACGTAGTATAGAACAAGGCTATACCAGAGCTGGCCTAACCCATGAAGACGGATTTTGACGAGTCACTTGAGTTCCCAATTGTGGTTGATTATTCTTGCAATTTTTGGCGTTTACTTTGAGTAAAACCTAATTAAAAATTAAATCTGACTATAAGGACTGTTGGTATGTTTTATGGTAAGGGTAAAATGAAATCGGGAGAGAAATAGAAAAATTGATGGAAAATGCGCGAGTTGACAACGAATTTATTTTGTGTGCTCCAAGACAAACGTGCGAAAAATAGTAAAATCTACTTCCAAATTCCTGAATATTTCACGTAACGCGGGCACAAACTACCGAAGTATCTAATCTTGATGACTAACTCGTCAAATCTGCCCATCTGAGGTTATTTTACATAATTTCCTGGGACCTTTTCATCTCCATTATAAAATGTTGATGCGCCATTCTTCTTTGGCTTTTGCCAATGCTGCAGTGGCCATGGCGACCACGCGCAAACAAACAGTGTGTTCCAATCACGCAGGGCGTGATGAAAAAGTTTGTCAGCCTTGGCCAATCAGTGATGCTGTTTTATTTTCACCTTCTAAATATAGTTTATCGTCTTCATTCACCTTTACGGAAGTATATGGGGTTTTCCAGTTCTAGCTCGTTCAAAACCTGCCATCTCGTTATGTCTCTGTCAAATCCCGAATCTACGGAAAATTAGCTTTAAAATGGTATACGATAACCTGGGAATGGCAGTGGAACAACATCTCGTTATGTCTCTGTCAAATCCCGAATCTACGGAACATTAGCTTTAAAATGGTATACGATAACCTGGGAATGGCAGTGGAACAACAACAACAGAATGCTGCAAAACGTAGCTAAAATGCAACAATTTCTTCGCTTTTTTTCGTGATTTCCAACAGACGGAAAGCAGATCCAACACATTTTCTCGCAAAATTACTTATTTTTAGAATAAATGTTGCTGATATTGATATAAAACGTGAACAAATTACGTAGAATGGGTCTGTGGGACCATTGGTAAATATTTCTCCACATGACATGGGACATAAAATGGGATAGTTTACATCGCTGGAGAAGTATGAAAATTGAAATGAGTCCATGGGTTGAAGACCTACGCCATTACAAATCTATTATGGGTTAGAGAGAGAAAACTCCCCACAAGTCTAAGGGAGAAAGAGTTAAATGGTATCAGAGATATACATCATTGAAGAGTTTACATAAATTAAAGATGGCCGCCAAGGTTTCCACCGAATCAGGGAAACTGGTTTGGTCATTCCTTTGAAGTTTCTTGATGCATCGATGATCTATACCAAGTTTCACACTGAACAGCGAAATGGTACCCGAGATACACAAGATTAATGGTTTCGCATAAATTAAAGATGGCCGCCAAAGTTTCCACCCAATCGGGTCCAGATTCAATAGGGTTCTGGGTCACGAGCATATGGATGTGCACTGCAAGTTTAGTGTGCCTAGGGTAAGTCGTTCTAAGGATATCTTGATAACGAGAAAGCTTTGACGGTTTCACATAAATTAAGGATGACCACCAAAGTTTCCAACCAATCGGGTCCAGATTCAATAGGGTTCTGGGTCACGAGCATATATGGATGTGCACTGCAAGTTTGGTGTGCCTAGGTTAAAACATTCAAAAGATATCTTCGTAACGAAAAAGGTATGATGGACAGACGGATGGATGCAGGACAGAATTGGACATACATGAATACCTTTCGGCCAATTTGGCCGAGGGGTAATAAAACCATCACAAATCAAATTGCAGGTATTTTAATAATCAAACATAGCTCACTAAAGAATGCACACCGACTGTTGTATTCCGAGTCTTGTTACACAAATGTACATTTTTCGACAGACGTGGTTTCATGAACACTTTCGAAATACAAACAAAAATCCTGACATAACAAAATGGCAAAAAGCTATACTCCCACCCCCCCCCCTTTGCATAAAAGAACATGATCCCCCCAATATGGATCAAAATGATGGATCATACCGAGTTACAGGCTTTGTAATTCTGAACAAGCGGTGCAAAGGGAGATCAAGTGGTTAAGAAGATCAGAGTGAAGAATATTGAAGAATTTGCAACAGCTCGAGGGTCGGTCGTTGGGCAGTAAATGCCGTACGTGACTGGTCCCAAAACTTGGGAACATTGTATGGGCTTTGCCAACAATCAGCAAATTCCTTACTCTCTCCTTCATTAAAGACAAGACTCTTCAGATACACCTCATCCCCAGCAGCAGATTGGCCACCTCAAACTTCTGATCATGGTACTTTTTCTGGCATTCCGAGGCTGCAGTTTTCTCAGCAAATGCCTTTAAGATACGCCAGTTAAACTGAACAGCATACTCGTCAACTGACAGCACAGGAGGAGCACACTGGCTCGTATCGAACATCACGTCCATCGGTGAATGTGGCAATCAACCGTACATCAGGTACGCAGTTGGGTATTTCGTTGGGCGATGTTGTAGGCCTTGCCCATTACAGAGGAATGTATAGGGCAGTTCTGCTCTTCAGAATTTGCAGACAGGGACAAAGTGTGGTGATCAACTGCGATTTAAAATTTGAACCTTGATCAGTGTGGGAGATTTCAGGAATACCAAAGTGGGGAATGAAACCTTCCACTAACACATCCGCCACTGTTGTGTCCTCTTGATTGGCCAGAGCATATGCCTCCATATACTTAGTAAATTTACACTGAAGAACAAGGACGTTCTTTACCCGAGATGATGTTGGGAGTGGAATTTGAATGGTCGAGTTGACAGGAGCTGTCAGTTTGAGAGTTGACTTATGCAACGAACAAAGACAACTACTGCATTAATTTCTTACATCAGTCCTCCATCCAGGCCCAATGAATCAGTGCCTTATGTTATGGATAGTTTTTATCTCTACGTAAATGGCCAGCAGTTGGATCGTCGTGTGCTGCAACAAATACATCAGAAATCAGACTTTGAGGAACTACCACAAGTCAGTCCTTGGATGGCTGTGTGAAACCGTTGTCTTTCTTGTATAGCACCTCATCCCGCACTCTCAATAGTGGACGACACTTCCACTAGGCTTTCAGTTCGGTAGGCACTGATCTAATTTATGAGGAGGTGAATTTTTTGCCACTGACCACCCAGTCAATCACAGTTCTGATGAGGGGGTCCTCTTGTTGGGCAACTTCAATGACAGAAACTCCCGGAGGGAACATAAATGTTTCCGGGATCGAGATAAGATTGTCTGTCTGTCAATTGCGTACACAGTTTTCCCCATGGGGTAACTGATGGAGATTCGGTATGAAGCATCAGCATTGCTGTTGAGTTTACTTGCCCAATATTGGAACTCGTATTGAAATGCTTCCATATCCAAACTCCTTGTTAATCTGGAGTTCAAGTTTTTTTTATTTTGCAGGTACATCAGCGGTTAACAAGACGAAAGAGCATCCATACAGGTAAGGGTGGAAAAAGTCCGGAATCTCCCAAAAAAAACGAGGCATTCGTGCTGTACAATTGGGTAATTATTTGCTGCAGAATTCAGGGACCTGTATCCATAAGCACTTACCCTTTTCTGTATGTGTTTCACTTGAGAGAGCACGCCCCCAAGGGCAAACAAACTGGTGTTGGTGTGAAGTTGAAAATGTAGGCTGAAATCTGGGAAAGCCAGAATTGGTTCTGACACCAGGGCAGCTTTTAAGGCCTGGAAGGCAGACTTGCAATTTCCACTCAACTTTGTGAGGGGATGGGCAATGTCCGCAAAGTTATGGATAAACCGGCGATGAAGGACTTGTTTTCTGGCCAAATGGCATTTTGATGGTTTCAGGGTCAGATTTTCCTGACAAAGGCTAGAGGAGACACGCTCCAGGTGTTCCAAATGTTTGTCAAAACTCTTCGAGAATATGATGATATCGTCTAAGTAAACATATGTCCCACTTTAAACCTCGAAGGACCAGCTCCATCAGGTGAATAAATGAAAAGACCGAACAGTATTTACCTGAAATGGTATAAACCACCATCTGGAACATCGAAAGCTGTTTTGGCCTTGGCATCATCGTCCAAGGATATTTGCCAATACCCCTTTGGGAATACATTCTCCTATGAGCACATCAAAAGGTTCATCCACTCATGGGAGGGGGTAGGTGTCTCGTCGTGTCATCGAATTTAGTTTGCGAAAGTTGATACAAAATCGAGCTTGGCCATCACATTTCTTAACCAAGACTATAGGAAACCTCCAGGCACTGTCACTAGGCTCTATGATCCCCTGTTCTTTCATGTGTCGATAGAATGGTGAACTTAGTACAGCCATGCTTGAAAGGGTCTGCTGAAAATATGTCCATAAACTTATTTAGACAATAGACTTTAGAGTTTGGCTTGAGTCTAGAGTAGTGGGAATCTCTGGGAAGTCTGGATACTCAGCTGTAGAGGTAAGTGGTGGACTTCCAACATCAGTGAGTGTCCAGTCAGGGCATTGGTCTTCTCAGTTTGGCCACAAATATGGTCCAACTTAACATTGTACTGGTATTTATGGGCAGTACTGTCCACTTTGACAGAGGTGATGACTTGCTCACCAAGAGCCAAAGAAATGTCGTAACATGCAAAACGGGCACGGGCACGGGCATCTGACACAATAGGTATCACAGAAGACTGGTCATCATCTAGCACTTCCACCAAGCATCGTCCATGGTTGATATGGATGTGGTGTCTGTGCACGTCTACACCAAGAATGCATTTTTCTGCCAGACCTCTCACTATGTATACTGCATGAAGACCCTGGGCTGGCCCAGCTTGAATTCTAGGAGTGTTGCTCCACAACCATGAAATTTCGAATGAACAGGTACAAATGAACAGGTACAAATGAACAGGTACAATAAAAGCATACCCGAGATACAACACATATCACGAATCGTTAGATTCTTGGTATGTGCTTTAGAATAGGTTTACCAGAAGACTATTCTGTGAAGTCATATGACGCAGTCAGTATGTTGGCACCTCTTCCCACTTCCCTTATATGTGTTGTAATTGGCAGTTAAAATGAGGCCAATGTCTTTCAGTTCACATTGGGGGGGGGGAGATTTGGTTTCATGTCACACTCAAGTTTGTTTCACTCATATGGTGACAGCCAGTTTGGATGGTGGAGGAAGCCAGAGTACCGCCCGTCGGCAAGTAACTGGCAAACTTTCACACATGCACCAGCTGGGTGGGATTGCATAAATTTGTGGTAAAGGGCTTCTTCAATAATGGAAATATCAGAGCCACTATTGAGGAGACAATGTACATGCTGAGGACCAAGTGTGGTAGATACAATGATAGGTTTAGCAGGGCTAGAGTGATGTTGACTCTGCTACTTGGGTTACTGGTCAACTAAGTGCAGCATATGATCAACGATGGGGTTGACTTCCAGGCGCAGAGACCCTCCTCTTCGCAGATATGACAGCCCCCAAAATGGATGCTCTGCAGCTATAATGATTAGATCCAGGAATCTGTAAGATACTAAGCTTGTTTCATGTAAGTTTCATGTAAGTGCATCAAATACTAATATGGACTGGACAAAAAAAAATTCAACTGACTGGATAGTAATAAACTGCCATAACTAGATGAACAAGCAGAGTTGCTAGCAGGTCCCCTGTCAGGCAGCCAGTCTGAAAGGGCATATCATCATGATTAGCACTGATGAGAAAGCAATAACTGTTGTAGAGATTCCAAATATTGTTCAGGAGGAATACTTATATCTAGGTCAAGTTGTCCCTTAGACATTGTAGTCACGAGCAAATATGGCTGCTATTTACATTTTGACCTGTGACCTTTGAAAATAGGTCAAAGTCAGTACAGAGTGAACATGACAGAAGCCCTCATAAAGGCCAAATAAAAGAGTGAACTTGACCTAGAGGCTTTTATAAGTCAGCATTGTGCTGATGATTAAGATTCCAGGTCATATTGACCCTCAAATTTTGTGTTCACAGGCAAATAAGACCTCTATTCACATTATGACCTCTGTGATCTTTGAAAATAAGACAAGGTTAGTACAGAGGGAATGGGGCTCCCATGAGAGATTAATGTGCAAAATATCAGGCTACTAGATATTGTGTTCACAATAGACTAACTGCTATTCAAATCTCGACCTGCGACCTTTGGAAATAGGTCAAGGTCAGTCCTGAGTGATCTCGACCTAGAATGAGACAGCATTGTGCTAAATATTATACGCTAGGTAGGGTAATTGAAACACAACAGCTTAAAGTTGATTTCATTTATTCTCCATAGAATGAATGATCAAGTAAGTTGGTAACATTAAAATCACAGAAAAATATGTGTATAAATGATCGGAATATAATTGACATATCCACTCCACTCAAATTGTGACCAATATCACGAATACACTGGCTGTACCATGTAGCGCTGCACTCTGCATAAATTCACATTGGCCTGTATGATCGAATAAACTGGATTGTATGCTCAGGGTATTCACATTTCGCTTCTCAGTAGATCTGTGGAGTCTGGTAAATTACACGTGTTGTCTCACTCGTAGGGATGGCGTCGCTCAAGTTAAATCCAATAACACGTTGTCACACCAATAATATCCCAGTGAAATAACTGTGTATTATTATGACAGAGTATAATTTAAAATAATCCGGGTGGTGATAAGCCCTCAATTTTCCACTACTAATTGGCTTGACAAGTAGACAAGTATCAGCACCGGCTCACTCCAGAATAACATATGTACATGGCGAATATAATCACATCAATGGCTGGTAAGCTGTATTATAATTTCATTTAACCCTACATCAGACGTGGCGTGGCCTTAGAATGGTGGGATATAGCTGTAGTAATTTCCACTGGCAAATGCTGGTTTTTGTTTTATTTCCAAAAATCATATGGAGTATTATAGAAATAGGACTATTTATTAATTGCAGCTATATTAATTTAATATAACTGCAATATCCCTATAATGCTTCCAATGCAATTCGTATACCTCAGTATGCGAATATGTGGTGCCACTACGATGTGCACTCAGCCCTGCTACATCACTATCTGCCATATTGTCGGCCTGCGCCTCTATTTATTACCTCCGATTGGGGGTCACATGACCCAATCCAACCAATGAAAATGCTTAGTTTTACCAGCCGCCTCGCCAGCATGCTGGCCAGGTTGCTGGCGACAGAACTATTTGCAAAACAACAATCAGTGATTTCAAGGTAATTATACAGAATTTAATAACACTTTAATAATATTTCGGACGCCGAGTTGTTCAAGATTTAGAAAAGGTCATAAAATCACATAGAATAATTTTATAAAGTAATTCTGACGAAAAACGTTTCACCGGCAGCCTGCTGGTGAAATGCTGGCATGGTGTTGGCATGTTATATCGCCTATGCACTATAATATTTTCCACAAGTAAAGCGGCCAAAAGGGGGGAGGCATCTATTTCTCAAGAAATAGCTATAAAACAGAAATTTATGATTTATTTTACATATTTTCCATAAAGCCAGAATAGTTATACTAAATATTAATGCAGTCAATCATCACGTTCAGACAATAGATAAGCAGGATTGTATTTGTATTTCCCGCTGACTGACGTCACTCACCTAAATCTTCGGGAGAAAAGCTGTGAACAAACCCGGGAAACATACGCACGAAAATAGAGTGCGACTAAAAATACATCCAAACTGCTATCACAATAGTTTGAAAAATCTAATTAACATTAATTACCTAATAGTAATTAACAGCAAACACCAGAAGTTCTTCAATTAATAAGTAATTGCCAAAAATATCAATGTAAACATTTGGTCACATGACCAATACACGAAGATGGCGGGATCTATAAGCAGTAGAGACAGGCTGCCAGTAAATCCACAATTGTCAAGTTCTCTGGGTTCATAATGTTTTATATGCTGGCATGATGAAATAATGCTGCAGGGGTACACATATCACTGGTAAGTAACTATAATTTTAATGTCCAAACAAGAATAAAGTCACAAGTTCAGGTCAACCGACTGTCACAACCTGACCCAGAAACGTGTTCATTTCGTGTTGTGAAAGTCTGGCAATGTGATGCATGCACAAGACCAAATTCCTGAGTAGGTACAACAGTTCATATACGGAATGTCACAGAAATTAATGCACAGGATCAAATATATTTCCACGATGAGCAAGCCTGTTGTAAAACACTAGAACACAACTAATCAGGAAAAATCAGGGGCACCTGGATTACACGCTCCCCACCTTAATATTCTCCTGAATTTACAGTTCAAAAATTACAAACATATTTATAGTCCAGATTGTAAAACAGGATTTTCATCCTTTCAGGGTTCCAGTCGGAGCCGGACGTTTCTCCTATTCATCTCGTCAACCAGGAAATCAGTAGATTTATCCCTCATCTGGGATGCGGCCTCGAGGGTCTGTAGCAGACTTTCCTGGTTGTTACTGGGCAATAGCTTGCCAAGGGCAATCAGTACGACTGACTTGTACATGTACAAGCGGCTCTTCTGGAGTATGGTGGTGGGGTTACCGCGATCCTTTTTCGGTGTAGGGGCGATGTCTGTTCCCGGTAATCCCAGCATGTTGTATTTGTCCAATAGCTCAGGCCGTTGGAGCTGGTTGGGTGACCCTGTCAGAAACTCTTCCACAGACATAGCAAGGAATTCCCAGGCCAAGAGCTTCTCATCAGGAATTTTATCTTTCCAGGCTGGAGGGGGCCATTGCCTCAACTGTGTGCCCAAGGTAACATTAACCACAACGCTTGGCTCCCATTCCCTCCTTGCTGGTGGTAACAAGGGCATACATCCCCAGCGCAATAGCTTCTTCGCACGAGTTGCGTAGCTTGCCATCAACCTCAGGTTTGCATTCGGCGGAGGGGGAGGTGGAGGCGGAGGCGGCGAGGGAACAGCAATAACAGATCTCACTGCTGGGACGGGACTACTGCCTGATGGGCTGACCGATGGTTTTGGGGTTGATGCCGAGAGGTCCAGAGGTGTTGCTGGTAGATGACTGGTGGCAGGAACTGGTAGAATAGTGGGGAGTGGAAAGTGTTCCTGATGGCTTGGTTCCTCACTCACAGTCATGTCGGTAGTTGCGCCATATGACAGGGCAGCCGTGTCTGATGGTGTAGGAAGGTCCGCCTCATAAGTCGGTGTCACTGCCTCGTAAATCATCACCAAGGATGATGTTGACGGCTGTGGGGAAGATTCCTTCGGTATGCAGGCTGCACCGCTACCACTGAGTTGTCTCCATCGCCTCAAGGATGTTAAAAACCGGAAATCTACCCCCAAGACTTCACAAACTCGGCTGCACGCTCCACTATTATTGCGGGGGATATCCTCTCCCTCACCGCTCGGATGCTCCTGGACCTTCGTTCGATCAATGGCTGCCAACTTCCTGGTCAGTGAGGCCATACTACGTTGATCGTAGCATACAGAGGTGGATAGCTGGGCCTGGTACCACATTGTTGAACCACTGGACAGGTCACCGACGATTTCCCCTGGCTTCATCTGGAGGTTGACCACGTCCAAGGAGATGGCAGGGTTGGTTGGACTGTACTGCAGCCGGGGCACTTTAATGGGTGGGGGATCGTCCAGCACGATGGCGTCTTCCATGAGGGGGGAACGATGCTTCTCCCACTCGGTGTTCCTCGTCCACCCCTCGTCCCATTCCTCCTTTGTTCGTGACGATGTTCCCTTCTGCAGCCACGTTCGAACTAATTGGCATGCTCTGTACGAGTTGGAATCGCTCCATTGGGGGCATCCATCCAGTTTCCGGTGTGCGTCTGGGGTTAAAGTTAACCAGAATCCTGTTCGTTCATTCCAGAACCCCCGACTCGGGCAACGTGCCTCTTCGGAGTGACTCTTATTGACGTGAGCCTTCAGGTCCGGCATTCTCCGCTCATCATCACAGAAAGGGCATATGGTGGCCAACAGATTGTGAGGCGGAGAAACCAGGTGGTTCCGTAGATCCCTCTTGTTCGTATATTTAGATAGACAAAGCCAGCAGGTGAAGTTTGGGCGTCTCTCAGCCATTCTGCAAAGACAACAACAGTCATTCAGACATTGCCCATGTTTATGGAATCAAATTACCCTATCAATTAAAGAAAATCCAGTGAGCTTCATCTCAGCCACCATTCTAAAGAATCGCCAGTCTGAATCTCAAGGGTATATCAAAATATATTTTTAGCTAATGGTGTCTATATTGTCAGCCATTTTCTTTTTCGTACATTTCCATTTCGGTCATCCGTAGATCGAACATGTTGCTCTTGCAGCCAGTCTCAACGCTACTACAGTTGGGCTAATGGGATGATCAGTCCCATTGCCGGCTGTATGTCTCAGGCCCTGGTGCGCGCGTTCACCAGCCATTCTTATGGACTCTGCATCTGCATCCCTGAACATCTACCAGGATGTGGACTATGAAAAGACTCACGGCTACAATATTCTGACCATTCACTAGATTCCTAGTCCAGCATCGACCGAACCATCAGATAAAACAAGCAGAACTCAAAGACATTTTGGGACTTTCCATTCAACATTTATTTGGACCTGTTTTGCTGAAGATACATCAGTGTTTCAAGTGAGTACAGGTAAGTATTTTAATTTCCCTCTTTCTTGGAATACCACTTTGGTGGATTCCTTCCTTTGTAGGCAAGAAGACGGTCAATGTGGCACACTCTAGATTCCAGTCTTGGAGACTTCTTCACCAAGTAGTTGACATCATCAATCCTCCGTA
Organism: Hanleya hanleyi; assembly: GCA_036873755.1. Taxonomy (NCBI): domain Eukaryota; kingdom Metazoa; phylum Mollusca; class Polyplacophora; order Lepidopleurida; family Hanleyidae; genus Hanleya; species Hanleya hanleyi. Next base: position 12,637 of record JAVTVY010054862.1, on the reverse strand, counting down.
GAACAACATAGGGGCCTTTCCACTTGCAGGTAAGTTTGTTACAAACACCCGGTTTTCGAGCTGGTACATACAACCAAACTGGCTGACCAACCTTCAGGGAGCGTTTCTTCGAGTGAGCATCATAGTACTTCTTCCTATATTCAGCTTTGGCCTTCAGAGTTTTACGTGCAACTTCGTGGGCCAACTGTAGGTTGTCTTGAAGATCAAAGAGATACTGATCCACATTTCGAGGTACGTCTTCAGAATCTGGCCTGCCTATGATGGCTTGCACTGACAAAGTGACCTCCTGACCAAACATCAACATATTTGGCGAATTACCCATACTGGTATGCTTGGAGGATCGGTATGCTAGAAGTACCTGCGGAAGAAATTCATCCCATCACCGTTGCTGCTTCTCGCAGTACATGGTAAGCATTGCCGCGATTGTCCTGTTGAACCATTCAGCATTCCCATTGGCTTGGGGGCGATAACCTGTTGTCCTTGTCTTGTCAATCTGCAGCAGGTTGCAAACCTCCTGGAAGAGTTGCGATTCAAAGTTAGTTCCCAAGTCAGAATGAACCTGTAATGGAACTCCAAAGCGGCAGATATATTCATTCACCATAGCCCTGGCGACAGTCTTGGCCTCTTGGTCTGGGAGAGGAATGGCTTCGACCCACTTCGTGAAGCAATCTGTCATCACAAAAAAGTACTTATTTCCCCCATTTGCAAGTGGTAGAGGACCAAGTACATCTATGGCCACCCTCTCAAATGGCTCTCCACTGATGTACTGCCCAAGTGGAGCCCGAACAGGTTTTGGCGTTTTCCTGGCTGTACACTTGTCACAGGTGGTACAGTACTTCTCCACATCATCTCTGACACACGGCCAATAGAATGACTGCTTAACTTTCTCCAGCATCTTCTCAGAGCCAAGATGTCCAGAGGTTGGGATGTCATGATGATACTTCAGGATGTCATTACGTTGGACTGTTGGAACTATGAGTTGGTACGTTATTTTATCTCGGTCACCAACCCATTTCCTGTAGAGCATGCCATCTAATATCTCCAGATATCTCCCAGTGACGCCACAAGGTCTTATAGTGGGAAGACAAATGTGATATCTCAGACCATGCAGGCCGACTGACCTTTTCCTCTAAAGCAAGCAAGATTGGCCCTACATCCTTGTCTTCCATCTGTTTGTGCCTAATTTCTGAAGGGCTCCACCCTTAAAGCAACAGTTGATGGTCTTTCATTCGCCCAGAGATTTCGGATGGTTTACTTCAAGCTGAAACCCTCACTGCCCCAGGATCTGCTGATGTGTGACAATCTTCTAAGAGCACATGTTCTGAATTGCGGGCAGGTTGATCATTAGAACAAGGTTCCTCGTCATTTAGTGTGTTGTTAATTTCCTGTTGGTGAGCGCAAGCTTTGCAGGGACGTCTGGACAGGGCGTCAGCGTTGCCATGGCTACAGCCAGCTCTGTGGACTACTTGCAGGTTGTACGTTCCGAGTTCTTGTAGCCATCTGGCTGTCTGTCCTGATGGTTGTTTCAGGGTTCTCATCCAGCTCACAGCAGAATTGTCTGTTCGTAGGATGATTTCTTCGCCGTAGAGATAAGAGTGGAAGTGCTTCAGAGCAGTAACAACAGCTAGCAGCTCCTTACGAGTTACACAGTACACCTTTTCATGCTTATTGAGTGATTTGCTCATGTAGGCAATGACTCGCTCGGACCCGTCTTGTTCCTGGGAAAGTACCGCTCCCACAGCCTGGTCACTGGCGTCAGTGTCGAGGATAAATCGAGCACCTTGTGTAGGGTATGCCAAGATCGGAGTTGATGTCAACATGGCCTTTAATTCCTGGAATGACTTATCACACTCCGGAGTCGACTTGAACTTAACACCCTTCTCTGCCAGCTCATGGAGAGGCCTGGCAATAGTGGCAAACCCCTTCACGAACTTGCGGTAATAAGAGGCTAAACCTACGAAGCTTCTGACTTCCTTGGCACTGGTTGGTTCTGGCCAGGTTTGAATAGAAGAAATCTTATCGGGATCAGTCTGGATGCCATCTGAAGATACCACATGCCCCAGGAACTTGACACTTTGCTGGAAGAAGATGCATTTTGCAGGCTTTAACTTCAAGTTTGCTTCCATCAGACGTTCAAATACACGTTCAAGCCGTCGTATAGATTCCTGAATGGTTTCACCGCCCACGATTATGTCATCCATATAGACCAGACAATCCTGCCATTGTACACCTCGTAAAATGCCCTCCATCAACCGTTCAAATGTTGAAGGGGCATTAACTAAGCCAAAAGGCATCACAGTGAACTGATACAAGCCTTGGCTAGTAGCAAAAGCCGTTTTTCCAGGGTTCAGATCCATGCAACTGAACCATTTTGCACCAACCAACGCATCAAGACATTCGTCCACTCGTGGAAGCGGATATGAATCTTTAACTGTGACAGAATTCAGTTTTCTGTAATCTAAACAGAATCATATACTACCATCCTTCTTAGTACATAGGACGATAGGAGAGGCCCAAGGACTGCAAGATGGCTCAATAACACCCCTGTCGCTCATCTTCTGTACCTTGTCACGCTCTCCCGCTTCCCGAAAGGTAGTCTCCTAGGCGGTTGTCGAATAGGAACTGCCGTACCAGTATATATCTTGTGTTCAACTCGCTTAGATCTCCCAAGGTCAGCCGAGGACTTTGCAAAGACCGACTGAAACTTGACTAGGACAGCAGCAAACATTTCTTTCTCATCTCCACTGAGGAGGGTTGTACTTCTCTCCCACAGATCTCTAAGATGATCTCCAGCTTCCAAGATAATACCTCAAATGATCACCTTTCCTCTGTCTGCAAACCTATATAGAAGGTCCTGGCAGGCCCCCTCAAACAAGCTGAAAGTGTCAAGGCCTTTTCTTTGTCACTCCACTTCCCCAGTTCCGCACAGTCGAGAAAGTGAGAGCAATACTCTTCCCAATCTGCTTTATCATCATAGGATTCTGGTTTGATTTTCGTTCTGGAAGAATATTCTCGTCTGTCAGGATGTGGCTGTTGTGCCTTTGGATGCTCATCATCTGGGTGATCTCCCTTAGCCTGCCTCATTGGATCCTCAGGCACATCACTAAAATCATCATTACTATCATTCTCACAGTTATCTGTGGCGATGTCTCCTTCTCCTTGCCCAATATTTCCCCGTCCTTTGTATCTAATCTCGACTTCTCTATCAGGGCTGTTTGCCATGCTGTTAATTGGCGCACAATATTTTCCAACAATCTAAGGTCAAGGTCGTTCGTATCACTGGATGCTAAGTAGAATTTAGCATCCCACTTCTGAAACCAATTTATACGCTAGGTAGGGTAATTGAAACACAACAGCTTAAAGTTGATTTCATTTATTCTCCATAGAATGAATGATCAAGTAAGTTGGTAACATTAAAATCACAGAAAATATGTGTATAAATGATCGGAATATAATTGACATATCCACTCCACTCAAATCGTGATCAATATCACGAATACACTGGCTGTACCATGTAGCGCTGCACTCTGCATAAATTCACATTGGCCTGTATGATCGAATAAACTGGATTGTATGCTCAGGGTATTCACATTTCGCTTCTCAGTAGATCCTGTGGAGTCTGGTAAATTACACGTGTTGTCTCACTCGTAGGAATGGCGTCGCTCAAGTTAAATCCAATAACACGTCACACCAATAATATCCCAGTGAAATAACTGTGTATTATTATGACACAGTATAATTTAAAATAATCCGGGTGGTGATAAGCCTCAATTTTCCACTACTAATTGGCTTGACAAGTAGACAAGTATCAGCACCGGCTCACTCCAGAATAACATATGTACATGGCGAATATAATCACATCAATGGCTGGTAAGCTGTATTATAATTTCATTTAACCCTATATCAGACGTGGCGTGACCTTAGAATGGTGGGAGATAGCTGTAGTAATTTCCACTGGCAAATGCTGGTTTTTGTTTTATTTCCAAAAATCATATGGAGTATTATAGGAATAGGACTATTTATTAATTGCAGCTATATTAATTTAATATAACTGCAATATCCCTATAATGCTTCCAATGCAATTTGTATACCTCAGTATGCCGAATATGTGGTGCCACTACGATGTGCACTCAGCCCTGCTACATCACTATCTGCCATATTGTCAGTCTGCACCTCTATTTATTACCTCCGATTGGGGGTCACATGACCCAATCCAACCAATGAAAATGCTCAGTTTTACCAGCCGCCTGCCAGCATGCTGGCCAGGTTGCTGGCGACAGAACTATTTGCAAAACAACAATCAGTGATTTCAAGGTAATTATACAGAATTTAATAACACTTTAATAATATTTCGGACGCCGAGTTGTTCAAGATTTAGAAAAGGTCACTAAAATCACATAGAATAATTTTATAAAGTAATTCTGACGAAAAACGTTTCACCGGCAGCCTGCTGGTAAAATGCTGGCATGGTATTGGCATGTTATATCGCCTATGCACTTGAATATTTTTCACAAGTAAAGCGGCCAAAAGGGGGGAGGCATCTATTTCTCAAGAAATAACTATAGAACAGAAATTTACGATTTATTTTACATATTTTCCATAAAGCCAGAATAGTTATACTAAATATTAATGCAGTCAATCATCACGTTCAGACAATAGATAAGCAGGATTGTATTTGTATTTCCCGCTGACTGACGTCACTCACCTAAATCTTCGAGAGAAAAGCTGTGAACCCGGGACCATACGCACGAAAATACAGTGCGACTAAAAATACATCCAAACTGCTATCACAATAGTTTGAAAAATCTAATTAACATTAATTACCTAATAGTAATCAACATCAAACATCAGAAGTTCTTCAATTAATAAGTAATTGCCAAAAATATCAATGTAAACATTTGGTCACATGACCAATACACGAAGATGGCGGGATCTATAAGCGGCATCAGACTACGATTAATCACTTCCGGGTCAGTAGCCACGACCTACATTGTTTAGAAATTTGAGAGCAGATCTTTATGGATTTTATTAGCTGCGATTTTTCAGCATTTCTGATACATTTGATATTTCAACTTGCAGATGAGTCTTCAAACTGTACTTCCTGGTGTTGATTTGGGCCACTTTGGAAAAAGCATGGTGGATGAAGACATGATCAGTGAAGGGTGAGAAGGCTCCCTGTTTACAAATTGAATGACATTCTGTAGCACCAATCAGCTGTCAGTGGCGGTAATTTGAAATTTCCATGGTCAACATCTGTCAAGACTTCCACTGGTAATGTCCCACAAGGTAAATATTGACATGCCAGGTGGATTTATGCATTGTGAATTTTCTGGATTTTTGCCGATTTTTAATGCTAATACATAACAAGTAACGAAATTAATAGTAGGCTGATGCCAAGCGGTAGAGACAGGCTGTCAGTAAATCCAAAATTGTCAAGTTCTCCGGGTTCATAATGTTTTATACGCTGGCATGATGAAATAATGCTGCAGGGGTACGCTATCACTGGTAAGTAACTATAATTTTAATGTCCAAACAAGAATAAAGTCACAAGTTCAGGTCAACCGACTGTCACAACCTGACCCAGAAACGTGTTCATTTCGTGTTGTGAAAGTCTGGCAATGTGATGCATGCACAAGACCAAATTCCTGAGTAGGTACATGTACAACAGTTCATATACGGAATGTCACAGAAATTAATGCACAGGATCAAATATATTTCCACGATGAGCAAGCCTGTTGTAAAACACTAGAACACAACTAATCAGGAAAAATCAGGGGCACCTGGATTACACGATTAATGCTCTACCTCTATTTGCCCCTCAGATATTGTGTTCACAAGGGAACACTGCTATTCACATTTTGACCTGTGATTTTTTAAAATAAGGTCAGTTCAGAGTGAATTTCACTTACAGGCACCCATAGGAGAGCATTGTGTCAAATATCAAGACCGTAGCTCTATTTGTCACTTAGATATATTGTGTTAACACTAATTGTACTATCAGTGCTATCCACATTTTGACTTCTTTGGCCTTTAAAAATAAGTCAAGGTCAGTCCTGAGTGAACTTGAATCCCATAAGACAGCAGTGTACCAAAGAGCAAAGCTCTAGCCATCTATGGTATTGAGATATCACATTCACAACATTTGGCACAGACACACAGAAGGATGGGCAGATGAACAGCATTTCCAGTTTCCTCTCACATGTTACCGGAGACAAAAATCATAAAATGGGTACAAAATCTGATGGTGCACAATGGCAAGGTGTTAGGTATCTTAATTTTTATGTAAGTTTTGAATTGTCCATCAAATATCAAGCCAGATATGGGCTGGACAAGAAAATGTGGACGAGTGGGAGAAAAGGGTCATAACTTTGAAATGGGTAAGAAACCTTATAACCCGGCCACATTTACAAGGGAATAAGCATCTTCCTTGTAAGTTTTGAAGTTGTGCATCAAATAATCACTGAGATATGGTCCGGACGAGAAATAGTTTATCTGAGCCGCAACTGTGCAAAATCATCGAAAAATCCTTACAGTGCACATCTGCAAAGTACTAAGAATCTGCCATGCAGGTTTCAAAGATATGACCATACAACCAGATGTACTTGCCAAATACATGTCCTCACAGTCCGATGGGTGAAAAGGTCATTTTTCATGAAAAATATGAACAAATTTTTCAGTTTTTTGTCAATAAATTCATATATTATTACATAGGTGTGTGAGCTATAATTGTTGCCCATATAGGAGACAGATAGAGGTCATTACTTTATTTTATTTTTATTTTTTCAATTGTTTTTAAATCGTGTTCAAACACTTAAACTATGATTGGAAAACCTCTGTTACAGTTTTGGTATGCATAGCAGGCCTTTTACCGAACAAGTATCCGTAACAGGTCTCATGATACAGCATTATGTTACTATTTTGTTGAGTACATTTATTGCAATTAAAGTGAGCAAAAACTGACAATTCTTATTGCTAGGAATACCCTAACCTTAACATACATGTATATGTTTAAATATGAATTTGTGTGCCATCAACAATTTGTTTGCATTTTTTACTTTTATAAGAAAACCCTTTATTACCTCCGAATTGGAGAGTCTTCATTTCCTGGGCCAGCCCATATATTAAAGAAAACTAAATGTTTTTGTTGAAAAGGGAGTCAATGGACCAAGCACATGGATTTAATATTCCAAACAAGCATGACATAGTGCAGGAGAACGAGTCAAAAAGTGAAAATGAAGCATCTCATTCAGGTGCCAATCAAGGCTATAAAGGTAAGAAAATAATGTCATTTTTCAGAGAGAAATTCCCCAACAAATTCCCAAATATGCAGGTTGATCGAGAATCAACAAGCCAATTTGGAAAGAAATTACTGATATAATTTGAAAAGATTACGGATATAATATGCAACAAATTTTGGAAAATCTCAGATCCTGTATACAGTATTATTATTCTAATGAAGTGGTCACCAGCATAAAACATTTTCCTCAACAATTTATACACCTACTACAGTTTAACCTCACATTTATAAGGCCGAACATCTATAAGGTGGTTCAAATTTGGTCCCTCCAATAACAACATTCTGTAATATGGTACATGCCTGTGTACATAATGCTGGACCCAGCTGAAAACGCAAATAACCAAGTCCCATTTCACACATGTACCCTAATTTATAGATTTGCATTTCAATAGTTTGTGGAATTGATTTTCAATAATACAAGGGGCTCTCAGCAGTTTTATTGTTGTATAAATCTTGTGAAAAAAAGAAATATCACAATTCCTAAGTACATGCCAGGTTTTATTGCTAAATGAAATGATTACCTGGTGTACAGAAGGAAACGATGCAATCAACCATAAAGCTGAATTAGGTATTGGTGAAATCCAATTATACATTGCTTGACAACGGCAATAAACCTCTCGAGAGCAGGCAAACAAGCAGGGTTGAATAATTCCAAGAACAGCTGATAATCACATGGCGAATGTTTTTTATTGCTCTTTAAATGAATTTTTGATGAACCCTGGAATATTTAAACCAAAGTGGGGCCCCATGATCAGTTACATGTATGTATACTACCAGGCCAGGCCTAATCCCGGCCATTTTCTGAACCCATTATATGGGCTTAGCCACCAAATAGGCAAAAACATTTTTTTTTTTTTTACGAATTCTTCTATGAACATGCTAAAACTACTAGTATCTAATCTTGCTTAGTATCAAGTTGTCAGGCTGTATTTCAGATCATCTAATATTCCTAGAACTTCCATGGGTTTTGGCAGTCCCGCCTCACAGCCTATTTCACAGTGCCTTGCCACAATCCGTGTTGCAAATGGGTGACCAAGTTTGAAGTCTGAATCTGGCCATGACTTTGAATAACAGTTTAACTAACATCGGAGATATGATATACAATTTTTTCGCAGCAATAGTACTATATTACTGAAGTCTGTCATTTGTAATTTGTTATCTACTTTCAATCTTGTCAAGACTCAATAGTAACTACACATTTCTCTACATAAATTTTCTTACCTGCAATATGTTAAACAAAATGACTACACTGTGATATTTGGGACTCAATGGCATGGCATTGAACACCGACAATGTTACAAGCAACACCACATTGCTACGACTTTCGGTGTTACAAGCAACACCACATTGCTGCAACATTCGGTGTTACAAGCAACACCACCTTGCTGCGACATGCGGTATTACAAGCAACACCACATTGCTGCGACATTCGGTGTTACAAGCAACACCACATTGCTGCGACATTCGATGTTACAAGCAACACCACCTTGCTGCGACATCGGGTGTTACAAGCATTTTAGCAACACTCCTGTTCGCCTGTGTCACAAGCAGTGACATGGGCTGGTGTTAGAAGCAACACCTTATTTGCCGAAATAAACTATATTAATATAAATACTAATTTTGTTGTGTGTTGCGTAAATGATAATATATATCATGCTTTGAATAATTTTTTTAATTCTCTTCATATAAAACTCCAATATAACAGATGTTTCATGTACCTGGACTCATTTGCATATGTGACATCATAAAAAAAAGCATTTGTGTTCTAGCATACAAAGACCAAAAAATAGCCCATTGGGCATTAATACCCCTCGGCTATCAGTTATTTTCTACACCCAGCAATCATGCAATGTGTAATATCCAGGGTTTCATACACGTCGTGTTTTGACACCGGTATTCGGTGTAAAAACTCAATTGTGCCACCAAAAAACTGAAGTCTGAGTGTTTTAGAAGGGAAAAACTGAAATTTTGGAAAAAAACTGAAGTCTCCAAAGGCCAATACTTCGTAATTTCGTAATTTATAATCGAAAGATATTGCGGGCAAACAAGCAGGAAATGATTCATACCAGAATAAATAGGTCGGCATCTTCGGTCATTTCCGTGAGCTAATTATTTATGTCCGTTTCCCGAACTGTTATCGGGGTCATGCCGTCGGTAACCGTAAAACCTGTATTCATACTGAATGTATGTGGAGGTTTCCGAATGGCGTTGTGTGGCGAAAAAAAAAAAAATTGCTGGGAAAGTTTGACATGTGGGAATGACAAGTCCCCAAAGACGTCTAACTCTCCTTGGAATGGACAGGTAAATATCTGACCATCGCTGAATAGTATTTATGATAAAGGAGACGATGTAATCTTCGCATAGGGCATTTGTTTTCACTCAAAGTTGAACGATCTTGTCGTGTTGTTGTTGTAAAGAAACTGGCATGTCGTTCGCATGTACGCATTGTACGATGTTGAAACTGAAACCAAAGTTTGATTGTACCGTAGTTAATAAAGTTTGAATGGATAATTCAAAGACAGAGAATTGATTTAGCCACAATACCAACCTCACTATATCGTTCTTTGATTTGGAGATACATAAAGAAGAGTTGAAATTTTTTTATACTGACAAAACGTTTTTGAGATGGTGCAAACATGGAGGTAAAATCGGATCCATGGTGCAAACATTGAAACAAACCAAAACAACTGAAGTTGATTTTTAAAATTACTAGACTAGGCACCCATTTTCTGGCATTGAATTTAACTGATCTGTCTATTATCCTGAAACAAGTGTCCCACATTAGGGCAGCACAGAAACATTTCAAAAGTCTGGAGTACTGCATTTACATGATTTAGGTCAAACGTTATGGGCAAATCCATTCTTTCAATAAGGGTGGTCAAGTCAAACTGTTTGGCACTAATTTGCTGCCTTCAATAACCAAACATGGTAAACTTATGTATCCGTCTAGAGTCTGCACGATCCTATCGAAAATGAGCCAGCTGCCTTCACGCAATAGTTTACAAAATTGTGCGCCTTTTCAAACAGAAAATTCTCTAATTCATTTCATTTTTATGAGTTTATGGTCACCATGGACTAGCTGCAGTTATGACGATTGCTTGTCTTCAATCCTGTAATTTTTTTTTGCATTGTCTTTTCATCTCTCTTTTTTTAATTTCTCTTTTGAATCTAACCCTGGAGTTGTACTGGACTTTTAATTTTAGTCCGAATATTTGCCAAATTTCACATCAAATCTTTTGAAAAAAGTTGACATTCCCACACAAAAATTATAATGTAAAATGTTGAAAGGGAAGTCTGGTCCAGATCCAAGTGGTTTTTAATTAGTGTAGCTGAAACGTTTCAAAACTTGCATACTTAAATTGGACATCATTTGCAAGCCAGGAACTGATACATCGTTTTCATTCAAAATTACCAAGTTTGTAATTTTAAAAATTAATTTGAATTGCCTTGTCTTGTCTTGTTGACATCCACAATGTGACATAATGTGCTTAAAATAGATGGTATCTTAGACCTTGGTAAATTAAGAACATAAAACTGAATATGTTAAATGATCTGTTTGTTGCTTTATTTTCACAATTCAAATATATAGCGTATTGACAGGCTCCATTGATGGTCGTATGAAAATTTGTTATATACGTACATTACTTATGGCGGTTGCAAAATTAGAAATAAACTCAATAGAAGTCTGTCGGCCGGCGACAAAAACGTAAAAATACTCAATTCAGGTGAAAAAAATATTGAATTTTCAGTATCCGGTGGCAAAAATTTGGACTTCTATGAAACCCTGAATATCATCAGTGTATTTTTAGAACTAGATTAACAAAAATCTGATCTAGTAGGGTTGACTGTAGTTCAGCTTTTGCCAAGGCCTGAGGTTCTGGTAGATCATGACCGAATTATTAGCTCAAAATATACTCTTCTAAAAAGCTTATAATCAAATCAAGTAATTTTATCTTGGAAATATAGATCAAGGTCAGTCATCTTCAAAAAATTTCAAGTCAATTCTAACTTAATTGCACAGGGAACATGGATTTGGAGATCTTAGACTTAACATATAGAATTTGACCTTTTAAAAATAGGTCAAGGTCAGTGATATTCTCCAATAGACTTCAGGTCCAGCCAAATCTGACCTGGATAAAATAGGTCAAGGTCAGTCATCTTCAGTACACCTCTGGGCCTTCGCCAGATGTATACATAGTATTAATTTGGAAAGCCTAGCTTTATTTCTTTATGTTATATCATAATAAAGTGTATATGACCTTTAGAAAATAGGTCAAGGTCAGTCAACTGGGATAGGCTTCTCGTCAATCACGAGTTGCACACGTAATATGAATTTGGACACCCTAACTTTAATCCTTCAAAAAATATAGCAAATACTAAAATTTCACCTTGATAAAATAGGTCAAGGTCTGTCATCTTCAGTACATGTCTGGACCTTTGCCAGATGTATACATAGTATTAATTTGGAAAGCCTAGATATATTTCTTCATGTTAGACCATAATAAACAGTATATGACCTTGAAAAATAGGTCAAGGTCAGTCAACTGGGATAGGCTTCTAGTCAATCACGAGTTGCATACATAATATGAATTTGGAGACCCTAGCTTTAATCCTTCAAAAAATATAGCAAATACTAAAATTTGACCTTGATAAAATAGGTCAAGGTCAGTCATCTTCAGTACACCTCTGGACCTTTGCCAGATGTATACATAGTATCAATTTGGAAAGCCTAGATATATTTCTTCATGTTACACCATAATAAACAGAATATGACCTTGAAAAATAGGTCAAGGTCAGTCAACTGGGATAGGCTTCTAGTCAATCACCACTTGCATAAGTAATATGAATTTGAAGACCCTAGCTTCAATCCTTCAAAAAATATAGCAAATACTGTAATTTGACCTTGATAAAATAGGTCAAGGTCAGTCATCTTCGGTACACCTCTGGACCTTCGCCAGATGTATACATAGTTAGTATTAATTTGGAAAGCCTAGCTTTATTTCTTCATTTTATATTATAATAAACAGTATATGACCTATAAAAAATAGATCAAGGTCAGTCAACTGGGGTAGGCTTCTAGTCAATCACCAGTTGCATAAGTAATATGAATTTGGAGATCGTAGCTTCAATCCTTCAAAAAATATAGCAAATACTATAATTTGACCTTGATAAAATAGGTCAAGGTCAGTCCTTTTTAATAGGCTTCTGACCCTTCACCCGATACATTTGTGGTATGAATTAATGCCTGGCTATAATTCTTCTTGAGATATCGTGTTCACAAGAAAGATGGACAGACAGACAGACGGACAGACGACAACAATACCCTTCGGGCAAAACTTG
>JAVTVY010054861.1:0-29373 GCA_036873755.1 Hanleya hanleyi | reverse complement strand
TTCTCTCTCTTTGCAGAGAAGGTGATGATGGTCTGATTTGCTGCAGGTAACACAAGGTTTTCTGTTTGGACATTTATCTTTTCTGTGATCTCCAAAACATATGAAACACGCGTTCACTTGTTTCAGCAGTTCAAATTGTTTATTACGCGAAAGCTTCTTGAATTCATGACACTCTTGTGTGTCATGCTTTATGGTATCTTTCTTGTGAAAAGCACAGGTATAGAATGTTTGCCGAGAATTCTTTTGTTCCTGTTCTTTGAAATGTCCATCACTCTGGTGGGAGAATGTGTGTTGGTTTCTTCCTTTGTATCTGTTTTGCTCAGGTGGAGGTTTTCTCTCGGTCTGTAATTCTGCATGTCTACTGACCGCCTCTCGTTCTGTTTCCAAGTATTCCATGAATGGAAAGAATGGTCTGATCTTTTCAGCTGGTGATAAGTTCTGATACTTTCTTATCCAATCAAATTTGAGGTGATTAGGAAGAAGAGCAGCGATTTGGTCGACATCCCTCATTGATAACACACTGACCTGTCGGAGTTCCTGAAGTTGACTGTATGTAGACTCTACTTCATCTACTAATGTCACCAAACCCTTGAAGTCATTTTCTCTGACAGGCTTTAACTTTGCGAGATTTTCTAATGCCGCTTGTACACTGGCTGTAGTATCGTCGTAATAGGCTTCAAGTTTTCTCCACATTGTATCATATGCCTCAGGTCTTGTTATAAACACTGACTTAATTCTCTGAGCTGCTTCGCCCTTTACAGAGCGCTTCAACTCATGAGCTAGCGCGGTTTTGCTGTCAATAGCACGCTCTGCAAGTTCCCTCCACACAGCCTTAAACTCCGGCCAGTCCTTTCTTTCTCCGGAGAAAGTAGGTAGAGATATTTTCTTGAGCTTGATATCTCTGTTGGAGTGTAGATAAGACATAGGTGCTGGGCTGGGTGATACTAGTTGTGGATTAAATGCCGAGCCATGAGCAAGGAATGGAGAAGCAGGACGATATCCCCTATCAGAATGTTGTCTTGGTGGAATTAGACTGTTGTAGTTTGATGCGCTTGACATGCGAGGATAGTTTGTGTTTGGTGACGGTCCGAAATACATTGTAGTTGGGGGCACAGTTGCCCCGCCTGCCCATGACATACTACTCATTGTTGTTGCGCCTGTGGCCCAGGGCATACTGCTTGCAGTGACGTATGATGTATGTGGAAATTCACTGTATGATGTATGTGGAAATTCACTGTGTACAGGATAGTCTGCTATTCCTGAAGTCTGTGTGGCATTTATGGGGTTTGGTGATTTATTCATGGACCTGTATTTCTCCTTGGCATTGTTATATGTGCTTGTTACAGATTCTCTGTACTGTGCGAGATCAAGGCCGCCGACAACTTGGTGTTCTTTGTGCAAGTCCCCACTGCCGACAATGTCTGAATATTGTTCATCAATGTCCATGAAATCACAATAGGCTTTTTCCATCTCAGTCATGAGATTTCTAAGAATTTCAATGTCACTCTGTCTTTCAGCTGATGTAACAAGTCTTCTTGCAGATATTGTTACTGAACGTTTGGCCTGACTACGAGCCTCTTTTAGTTCATCTACATCATCCATGATGAAACTTTAAATCCAGAGTTTGTATAAAATAGAGCTGCTTCAGTATGTGGCTGGCACTTACTCTTCCAACTGCTATAATACTGTTTGCTGGATTTGAACAAAACTTGCAGTGTCACTCTAGCCTCCCACTGGCAAAAGTTTTACTGTATTGGAATAGATCCTACTGTTGTAGACTCTAGCCTGTATTCGAAGGGATAGTTCCTTAGGAGTGACTTAAGTCAGTTTTCAGAAACAGCAGATTTTATTCTCTCACTGTAAAATGCTACCATCACTTATTCTTGACTAGGTAAAACCTTAAACAGAATGAAAAATAAACACATTCAGTAACAGAGCACTGACAAGAATTGTCGTTGTTGTTATCCAACTTATCCAACTTTGACCAAAATCATCAATGACACTGTTTGTTCCTTACTGATAAACTGAACTCTTAAAACAAACTCAACGGTCTTTTAACCATTATTAAAAGTATATCTCAGATGCTAAACTTATGTTTGACTCACTTTTCCTCGTGAATACAGTCTACAAACAAGAAGTTCATCTTCAGATGTCTTTCAAAGCACATGGCTTACAACAACAACACAATTCACTCTGCAGAAAATATTGTCTGGAATTCTGATTGGCTGATAATTAAAGGGAAGCAACTTGCTTTCTAGTGTCATTTCAAAATTACAGTTCAGTTATCTCCCTTGAATGTAACACTGTTCTTGATCACTTAACTTTCAAGCAAGTTTAAACTGTCACAGTTACTGACTCAAGGTTCACAATCGATATAAACCAATACAAACATCATGATGTCTTGCCGGCATCATTGAAAACTGTTGACCGCTTCTCTCTTGCAGGAAACAAGCCTATGTTTATGTATACTATGATTGTCTTTTTGAATTTGGTGCTAATACTGTTATGTGGAAAATGGAATAGGTCTTTGGATTATGGACGCGGATATTCTCTAATGGACGACGGCTGGATTATGAATGACGGACTAGACGCTTGTAATTCCTCTGTGACAGGAATTCTAGGGTTCCTGTGCCTGTGTGGCCAATGATGATTTAAATAGATCATTAGTGGCCGTAACTGTAATCGACCTCGTGGAGTGACATCCTCTGAGTGGATGTCAATAGGCCAATTACTGATGCAAACTGGAGGGCTGTTCGGCAAGACTGTCTGATGAATATAGGTATCTCGTGACATATCTTGCGCCAGCGAACTTCCGGTGGCTGAGCAAGGACCAATTTGGTGTCGTACGCCATGCCTAGGAAGCATCGCTGTTGTGACGGGATTAGCTCCGATTTTTCCTCGTGAGGGAGATAACCCAGTAGTTCGAGGATGCGCCATACAAAGGTTGTATCGCATCAGAGTTGTTGTCTGCACAGATTCCTGATAATGGAATCGTCTAGGTAGAAATGGTACTTTATACTTCGACTGTGCAGATATGCTGCCACTGGCTGAAACACCCTGGTAAATACCCAAGGGGTATTGGCTAAACCGAATGGATGAACCTGGAATTAGAAACATCCGAAAGTGCGAAGGTTTCATCAGGAAATCCTTGTTCAGCCTGCACAGATTTATTATCATGCGCATTTCTGGTGTATCCTTCTTCGGCACAAGGAAGACCAGTGAATAGAACCAGGGGGACCGGTCATTGACTGAAAGTTCTATAGTTGCATACTTCTGGATAAGTTTGTCCACAGAGGCCTGTGTTACCAGAAGGTGTGCCTTTCGTATAGGTATGCGAGAAGGCATTGGAGCAGCAGTAAGGGGTGGATCCACTGAAAATTCCAGGGGATAACCGTACCGTAGAGTACGGATTACCAATGAATCCATCCCCAATTTTTGCCAATTCCGCCAAAATCTTTGAAGTCGTTCCCCGACAGGGAGACTGGATTTCGGTGGAACCGGAAGTTGTAGCAATTCGTGGTCCCGCCATGTCATTAAATTGACATGGCCCAAATCGTCACCGGCCCTACTGCTTCTTGCCACGACCTTTCACTTTGCCTTTGGAATAGGTCTTTGGATTATGGACGCGGATATTCTCTAATGGACGACGGCTGGATTATGAATGATGGACTACACGCTTGTAATTTATAGTTGGGATTGATCTGGCCTTGCTGTTGTGGCATGCGACCCGCCGCCTAGGTTGCTTGGCTGAAGGACCGGAAGCTTCAGCAGAAGCAAGTTTAACCGTCCCCGAACCACCAGCTCTATGGGGAGAATTAGGTCTAGCCTTCTCCACCGTATCTCTTAGAGACGGGATAATGCCATTAAATAACAGGGATGATGCTGGCGATTGCTCCTGAAGACTCCGAAGGACCAAATACGGAGCGTAGTTGACCAATGACGGCAGGTAAGCCTGACGTCTCAATTGGACAACCATCGCCGCATTGAACGCGGCTAAAGCCATTGCATCTGCATTAGCTTTAGCAGCCACTGGAGATCCGGAGATCCGCCAGTAAGCTCAGGGCGACTACTGGCTGCTAACTGCGAATGCGATGTGCTCAACACAGTGGAAATGGCGGTCAAAAACCAGTCCATGTGTGAGGCTATGGCTACCCCCTGCTGGATCGGGACCTTGGATGGAACCTTATTGCCTTTACATATATCAGCAAGTTCAGGTTCCGGTTCCAAGGCCTTAAAATCATATGCCGAATCATGGATTCCGTACGATCTAGACATAGGCTTCTCCACAATAAGTGGGGCCGAAGCAGAAGCCGGTCTAAAAGGCACACGTTTACCCGTTCTTGTTAGACGTTCCTGTTGTGTTTCAGGCTGTGTTAAAACCGTCTCAAGAACGAAACACAATCCATGACTGGCATCTGACGCAGGAAGTGACGACGTCTGCTTGGTGAATGTCGACGGAGCCTCTGCCATTGTTTGAAGACGAGAGGACGTCAGCAGTGGGGGTCGTGACATATTAGGTTACAACTCATAGAGCTTCAAGTATCTCTGAATATGAACGCCTATCCGGATCATGATCACTATCATAATCCTCATTGGAGTGACGTTGCACAACCCCCTGACATCTCATCGATGAGTTGACTGACAAATCAATCGGGTCTGACGACGCTACCAGAAGCTACGTCAGAACCGGAGAGGGAACCTGAGCATTACCGTAAGCAGAAGTCAAAAGTTGCCAGAACTGATCAAACTCAGCTGCCTGTTGCTCAATCCTTTGAAGGATGACAGCAGACACAGAGTCACCATGAACCGGAACTTCTGTATTGATTTGTGGTCTGTTGGAGACCCTCCTATAGGGGGATGCAACAGGTCTAGCCCATTGCATTTCCGGACGAGCCGGAAGTCTCCACCCACCGGAAGTCGCCACAGCGGGCTTCTTTATAATGACCGGAAGGAAGAAAAGTCCTAACCGGAACCTGGAGGTAACTGGAAGCGAGTGATGAGCCTTATATGTGTTTATGATACCGACTCAGATCGTTCGCGGTCATATCCCGCTGTGACTGGAACAATGCCGTGTTTCGACTAACGCCCTGAGGAATTAGGTGTGAAACTGGCATTATTCCTGCAGAACAATAACCTTGAACCCAGGCGCTTGTCAACCCGCAGGTGTTCAATTGCGTGAGGCTTGATCACCCGGCCTTGTGTGATAATGCCCGTATCTGGGGTATTACGCAAGATCGTGGAGTTTGCTCTAAATCCATAAGAGGTTACTCCTGCTGTGCTGTAACAAACAACTTCTGACGCAATGCCACAAGTTGTTGCAGCACTACTCACTAAGCCTAGGGGTGCTCCCGGAGCAACAGGGAGTGATAAATTTGGTCCCCGACCAAAATAAATCACCTGGGAATTATGAGATACCGAGATATTCTCTCGAGAAGTCCCATTAGCGGTATCATTCCCAACAGCACGTACGGGCGTACGATCGAAATCACCACTCCTTACGTGGGGAGTAATAGTGGTCCTCATTACTGGGGTCTCAATCTCCATAGGGGACACGCTGGCGGGTAGTTCTAGTTCCACGGTGACCTCTGCTGACTCTCCCGTAGTACCCTCGTCTAGGACGGAACCCTATACTTTCACCGGTTTCTTCTTACCTGTAGATAAAACAGAAACATTGGTACTAGTGTTTGGCAAAGAGCCAAAGAACATAAAGGGCCCGTCCAAGGGTTATCAATCGATGCAGGCTTCTTCGCCGTCTCATTTACGATAAAATGTGAGAGCGGAGTCATATTACTAGCCTCCGACATTAAACCAGGGGGAAGGGTGCCTGCACCAGACCCGGTCATTAAACTTTCAAATAAATCATCGGGCCATTGTTGACACTCCTGGCATCTGTGGTTGCTATCGCAAACAATATGATCGCGACAGACAAGACAAACTGAATGCAGATCTGTCATTGTTTTGGACTTTCCACAGGCGCTACAGAACATTGAGGCCATCATTTTATCGTAAATACTATCAAGAATACTTCCCAACAGATATCTTATGGTTTGTAGTCTTGTAGATGGTGTTTTCACTGGTTGTTAAAGGTAAATCCTTCCGTTATACACTGGAGCTTTGACACAATCTTTACAGCTGGCTGGCTAAGTAAAGAAGTGGGGATCATTGTGGGTTAAGTGCTGGCATGGGCGATTATGGCAGGAAGAACTGTGCTATTGTTTTAATTTCTTCACTTGTTAATCCGTGTTTGCAGACGAACGCATATGTCAGTAAGGTCAGTTTTACTGTGTGAAAAATAAGGGCATTTGAAGTGGGAGTTTTGGGGTAGGTGAGGTTATTTTTTTGTGGAGGATACTATGGATTGTGGTTATTTGCTTTTTTCTGTGGGATTCGAACCAGCAGTGCTGGCATCAAAGGCTGGCACATTGTTATCGCAGCCATGAGTCCGTACGTAATTGAAAGGTTGAGAATACCCCGATACACTGTAGGGGTAGAGTCCCCGACACTGTCTCTGGTACCATGTCAAGCACAACGGCAAGTGGGGAACCCACTCATGGATATTTTTCTTTACAGTATGGATTGTGGCACCTTATTTTTTCGGTCTCACGCTGTCGAGTACGATGGGAGGGATCTCGGGCCATTGGTTGAATTCGCTGAAAAGTTCTGACGTGCATGTGCATAGGGCAGCGGTTTGGGGTGTATAGATGGATCATCCCTGAGGAGTGTCATATCGAAGCGCTCGTGGGTTAGAGGCCGACTGGGTTGGTTTGTAGTGGAAGTTCCATCAATCTGCACATGTGCAGACGTAGAATAGTAGAAAAAGGGCATTTGTGTAAATGTGTTCGGGTAGAGGTGGACCATCCTTGGTCTGAATGTGACATAGGTGGTATATTTTGAAGGTCTTTTCTGGTAGTCAGACTGGGGGTGAGCATTTGGGGAGAAACAGACATTTGCGCATTCTGGTGGCATTTTGTAGGGCCTATGTGGGTGGTAGCCCCATATTCTCTTCCAAGTGATGCTGGGTCTTCATGATGGACCTGTGCTTCGGGCCGCCTTTCAGTTCAAGTGACAGCAGGCAATACTGTTTGTGGATAGCCACAGCTGTTTTTCTGTTGTGAGGGCACTTTTGGATGTATGCCTGCTGTAAGTTATCCTGTCCGGCGTCCTCGATCGCCTCAGCATCAGTATTAATAGCCGCCCAAGAGGTGGGTTCACTCTCAATCAGGCTTCCTCGTGACGTAGCCCGACTATCAGCAAGTGAGGTGTCTGAATTAGTGGGATAGACTTTCAGCAGTCTCTGTATCTGTATGAGTCGATAGACTATCAGCATTAGCCGTTATGTTTTCAGCATCTGCATCTGCATCTGCTACATCCCGAGGAAGCCCAGGTGAGAATGTAGTCAAAATGCACATACAGCTATTTCAGGGCATACAGCACCCTGGAGTGCTCGCAGATGCTCAAGACAAATGGACAAGAGTGACCATGACCAAATGGCAGCTATTGGATTACAGCAGTCGAGAATACGTCTAACAGACAAGAGCAAACATAGCCGAAGACTGACACAACACTGAAGGTGGCTTCTGATTGGACAAGAGCAGCCAACAATACATATGATACACACATAATATTATGTAAACACACCTATATTTGCTCACCCAGCATGGGTGTGTTGTGATGGAGGGGATAATAAAATATGTAACACACAATCTTTGTTGTTGTTCTCTCATTAGTCTATGTCATGGCTTTAAAATGTACGGGGATGTTACAGACCGACTAATGGTTCACATATGATGTATATTTTTACTCCTCAACCTCACTCCTCCTCCTCACTCATACGCACACATACAGTTCACTCTATTAGGTAGCCAAACTGAACATGGCCCCCATCTCCCCAAACATACTCTTGTGCACATCTGAAACTGCTCTTTCCCTTCTACTTGACGAGTGTGCATGTGCGTATCATGACCCCAGTCTGACTACACGATAGGAGCTTTAATAGGATACCACCCACATCAGGATGATCCACCTCTACCCCAAAACGTCCACCAAAATGCCCTCTTTCTACTACTACCTAACTGTACATCTGCAGATCAATGACACTTCCAATACAAACCACCTCAGTCGGACTCTACCCCATGAATGCTTCAAACTGACACCTCACACAGCTCATTTGGACCATGGATGGCCCGTCTTGATCCGAAAACATCCACCCCAGACCTGCCTGTCCACTGTGCATGCGCATCAGAGGGACCGAGTCAATCAGTGGCCCCCGAAACTGCTCCCATTGTAGTATACAGCACTAGACAGAAAAAACAAGGCCCCCAACGTCCTCTGCAAGAAAAGTGAGTGAGTGAGTGAATATGATTTAACGTCGCTTTCAACACTATTTCCGTCATATCACGACGTTTGGTTCCTATTCCTTTTCACACCCGGGTATGGTCCTATTTCTTTTAACACACGGGACCCCCCAATTCCTTTTCACATACGGAAACCCCATGGGTGCCCCAGTTAGTCGCCTCTTACGACAAGGTCTCTGAGGGGCTGGGGCCTATTCTTACCATGACCTGGAGTGTGCATGACAACACCTTAGGTCAACCCTGGGAGTCCCACGGGGTATTGGAGATAGTGTTGGGTACCCGACCTCTAGTAGCTAATGTATATCCGGTTATTTTCAACCTTTCATATTATGTGTCATGGCTGAGATGACAATGTGCCAGTATTTGGCGCCAGTACTGCAGGTTCAAATCCCACCAGTGTCATGGGGATTGCCCATCACTCGTTGCATAGGACTTCTATTGCTATGCGTATAACCTTGAAATACCTGGGGCATATTCAAGGTTTACCTCCGAAAATTACAAGACATTCCTGGTGGAACAACAAGTTGAAGTATTGATCTCGGCATTAGTATACTAAGGGGTATATACAGCATAGCCCATACTGAAGGGTGTATGTATAAATTCCAATGCATTCAGTGCCCTACACACTATTTGACGACATATCGGAATAAAATGTCTTGCGATTTGCTTGCCCCAGAATTGATGACATCACGGAAATGCCCAGACAAGCTTTGACTTGTATATCAAGCTATGAATATAACATTGAAGTGACTCTGGGGTACTCAAAGCAGGGCTGACCTCTTGTAAAGGTCAACCAGATGTGAAATCATTACTGGAAGTGGTGCAGGGTCAAAGTGCACCCAAGGACCTTTGACCTCACCACAATGGTTAAAGAGGCTACAGATACTCTTTTATTACTACAAAGTTTCTATACAGGCGGGTTTACCAAGGTAATGAATAAAACTAAAGAATCATGGATGACTGTTGAAATGCAAGAAATAGTCAATCAGTTTGAACAGGTGATTAGGGCCATCTCGCTCTCTAAAATGGAGGTAAAAAAGGTCGTTTTTGCTCAATAAATCAGTTCACATAATGAATTCAGCAAAATCCTCTTGCGTTGCAGACATATATATCCGCATCAAATGGTTGTGAAAATATAAATTGTCATCTATCTAATTTGCATAATAATGGGACAAACATCTGTCACGCTGTTTAAACAATATTGACTGGTTCTTGAAATTGTAAATTAAATTTAGGACATGGAACAACAGATAAATTAATGCACCTGAAGTTTTAAAGCATTGGTTAAGAATGAATCAAAAGTTATTGAGCAAAAACGACCCTTACGTACCTCCATTTTAGAGAGTGGGATCGCCCTGACCTGTCGAGGCTTTCAGTCAGGTCATGATATCAAGTCACTATTCAGGATATATTTCATGTAATAGGAGATACCGCTTTTCAAAGGAGTTGACATGTTAGCAAATGGAGGAATGGGCAACCATTTGCCCATTTTCAACTATTGGAAATCCCGTAAATTCATGTTACATACTTCGTCTAAATGACTGATATGTCCACTATTTCATTCACCCATCAATAATTCGCCATTCTCGGCTGCAGATCCTGTCTTAAATTATTTCTCACATGTTTCTCATTACTGCGAAAGAGAGTTCGTCATTTGAATATTCTTCAAAGACTCATGATCCTTTAAGTCGTGAACCCATCAAATCTGGTGAACTCTGGTAACAACCTGACTATAAGTAATTCGAAGAAATTCTGATGAAATTAGAATCTAATGCAACAAAATACCTTTTCCAATCAATGATATAAAATTTATTTCATTTTTTCACACAGATTAATTTCCTGGACATGAACATGAGTATTCAACACTTATAAATGACTCCGTGAGCTGCCAGAATAAAACTAAAAAAAAATTGGAAGAGAATAATTTTGATTCATATCAATCAAACATCTCATGCGACTGTCGACTCAAATTATTACCTTGGATAACTGCGTATTCAGACCTAAGGGGAGATCCACAAAGTAAAAATATTCCCAAAATCTGGAATTTCTGACTCCCCCCCCCCCTCCACCCACATTGTACGTAAAATTTAGCATACAGGAGCTATATTGCAACTTTTTGACCCCACCAGGAGCATGCATACTTAATGGATGCCCTCCTGACCTGTACAAAATAGACAAATACAGATAATACAAATTCACAAGTATTCAGAACATTCCTACTGAACATAAAAGTCTTTTAATGTGGACAGATATTAACATGGACAAATTTGTCTTCAAGAAATTGAAGCATTGGGACTAGATAGTTAAACACCAACATTCCCCTATAATATTCTCGGTAGCGGTACCGAGTGTTCTCAATCAATTCACACAGCCTTTCCACATCAAGGAAGCTTCTCTATTGGGGTAAAATAGTGGTTTCATCATCAAGGGCACATGATGTGTAGCACCTATATCACTACCCATTTGCACCACATTAAATAGCCATCCACTGCAATCCATTAAAATACCTTGATCAACCCATTAGTAAGCGACTACTTTTTTAATGGCCATTAAATCATTAGTAATTACTGGATTATGGGCGTTACATATTTAATGGCATAGAATGGACATCTTGCCATTAAAATTGTGTCATTGAATATTTCATGCCCATGAATCAGCTAAGGTTATCAAAGCAAAATAATGGTTTAATGGCCATTAAATATAATGGTTATTTCAATGGGTTTTTGTTGATAGCCATATTATGGGGTGCAATAGTGCAGTATTGAGTATAGAGGAGGATTACTCGGCTGTGAGAACAATACACATCTTCAATCAGAGAATAGACTACCGGTAGGGGAATTTTAGTGTGTAGACTATATACCGAGTCTTCAATGAACCAGTTGAACGTGCCTTCTCGGAAGTGTGAGTGATGGCAAGCTTCTCATGCCAAATAATTCCTTGTGCCATAGTTTTATATCATATATTTATTCATTTTTAGTTACATACAACAATGTAATATGTAACAGTTGGCCTCAAATCATCCACCAATACCCTTTAAATAAAGCCGTTCTTCACCCTAAGAAATTGACGACAGAATTTCATCCAATTTTAGCATACCTCATGAGAATAGAAATTTTGCGAAAAAAAAAGAAGAATTTTTTTTACTAGGTTGTCAAACTCAATTATGAGGTCATAACACCACCCATGGGACATTTTTTTCAATTTAGTAAAACATGAGAATTTTTTTAATTAGGATGCTTATAGAAAATTATTCCATCCCAATCATCGAATAGACCCAGTTAGAGGGATTGCCAAACTCATTTGTCTTCCGAGATCACCCGATGCAGACTGGCAGGAAATCTTTTAGTTGACGATGCTTGGGTGCATGCAATTAGCACAATCAAAGAGAGACTATATGTACCTAATGTGACGTCATATGAAGTATGCACTGTGAATACATGCACGACCTTTAAAATACGGTACCCTATTCGGGTGTACCACCTTAAATACCGGCCAACTTACATGTTCATAGAAATAGAAACTTTGTGAACTCAAAATTATGTAGGCAGTCATATATATATGTATATATATAAATATAATGTATAATGATTATCAACATATGCAACATTGTAACAATAAAATATTGATATTACCCCTTATGTAATAATACATCATATATACATCTTCCTGAGGTATTTAACTTACAGTCTTGCAAAATTCTGAACTAAAACTTAAAGAGGCAGTAGCATGATTTCATTTGCTGGGATAAATGGAACATCAACTTTACATGCTACATTTGCCAAAGGCTAGCCAAGTCAGGAAGGCTAGTATTTCCAATATATATATATTAGATACTTCAATTCAGTCTATTCAACAATATGAAAATGGGAAATGTCTGAGATGATGTGGGACAACATGCCCAAGTGTACATTAGATGATGTTGCAGTCAGTTCTAAGACAGCGTATGATGTCCCAAAACGTCACATCCAGAATGCGGATGAGTGTTGTGAGACGTCATGTCAGGCACTGGAGTCAAGTGTAGTGCCGTCTTTGTTTTTTTCAAAGAATGACAAAAGTGTGATTTCCTGTGAAGTACTGATTATCATAAACAAGCGTTCTGAGAACCCCAACATCTCGCCTTACATGTAGAGCCAACTTTCCTTGTACAGGTGTACATGGAAATTTTTGCCCAACAAAAATCAAGTTATCATTTGAAAAGTATGAAGTCCAAACCACGATAATTTGAACAAAAATTAATATTTCAGGTCAAAAATAGCACATCCTCAAATCATATGAAACAATTGTAGCAAGTGTCAATATTCATCCAATGACAGCTGACAGTGTCAGCAAATGTACAGGTGTACATTTATGTACATTATCACTTGTAAATTACTAAGTCGAAACCCTAATAATTTGAACAAAAATAATACTTCATTTCATAAATAGCACAGGAACATCCTCTAATCATAAGAAACATAAGTTTGATAATCATCCATTGCCAGCTGACAACTGCAGCAAACTTTTTATGTACAGCTGTACATGTACAAATTGCTAAACAAAAAATCTTATCATTTGGCATAATTGGAAATTATTTTTGCAATATAGATGTACATCCTCTGATCATAAGAAACATGTGTACCAAGTTTCATAATCACCCAGAAGACAACTGCAGCAAACGTACTTTGCACAGCTGTTTATGTGCACTTTTGCTGAACAATAAACATCAGATTTTAACATTGCAGCACCCCTAGAATATATATATTTAAATTGTTTTCTGAATTTTTCTTTATTTTTGGGGGAATTTGTTAAACCACAAACCTTACCATTTCCAGGGAGGGGACACCGACGACGACATTCTCTTTCCCCCTCTCACAATATCTTCCCTTACTTCGTAAAGTGAGATAAAACTCTAACCACTAAATATATTTTATCACACTATGCTACATACTTTCGCTAAATAGTTTTAAAATGATGCTACTACCTCTTTAACATCAACATTATTAATTTTGAATTATGAACAAACAACTTGCATCCACTATATACACGTAGAGAGCTATTAAGCCAGATCTGCAATCTATATTCATAACAGTAACAGCTGTACTGGTTCAGTACCAAATAACATTTGAATTAAGGGTACCATTCAATGATACTGAACAGTACCTACCTGCTGTCGAGCAGTTCTCAATGTTTGGATTGGCTTGAATGAATTGTATGGACTTGTTTAACACAATAATACATCAATTGATAATCACAGATTGGCACTCGATCAGTTTATTATTATGCAGTCTCAGAACCATCCTTTCACAAAGCTAACTCACATTGCTTCAACCATTTGAAGACTGTTGCCAAGGGGCAATCTCAATTCACAAATAAATCTGACTGGCTATATCATGTCCACATTTGTGGAAAAAACTCATCTTTTATTCTCACTTTTGTCCATTGGTGAGACTTGGGAGTGCTTTCTTTATGAGATGCTTCTTATCCAAACGAACACGATTCATCTATCGCAATACAATTTGGATGAGGCGGCTATATATTGTCTAAATGGCAGTCACTCCTGGCAGGATTGGATTTGAATTCAGAACGACTATACACTAGATTCTACTCCCATGTATGTTACACTTCATTAAGCCAAGTAATTCAGCTAATTTCTGTGATCCATCCATTGTAAAAGATATATGAAGTAAACGTGTCTAAATTGTCAAACCTACATTTGACATAAATTAACATGAGAGAAATGAACAATGATATCACAAATAAGGATTTGGACAAAAATATCATGAAAAAGAAACAAAAATATCACAGATAATTCTACATGCTGTGGAGATGTATGCTTAGCAGAGAGATTTTTACTACCAAGTTGCTTCTACAGTACTGCCCATAACCAACTACCCAATTCTGGTGCATAGTTACTAGTGTATGCCTGGTGCATAAATATCTGGATTCATTGTGCACTGTGGGAGGGGGCATGAAGAGTTGTGCACTATAGGACTGAAGAGTATCGTGCACTAAGCCTAAAATGCTGCACGCTCAGCAGAATTTGTGAATGTATATGTACATATCTTTGTATTTACATACCAATTTACATCCCCATCTCTACTTTTGTTTTAGGGAAATGCGAGCATTAAAAATTGTTAAACATTTGGAAAGCTCAACTGGAATGTTCTGAGCGAAAATAAAATTTGTTTGCACTGATCATTTTTTTAACTGTTATTGCTCAGTTTTGCAATGACATATCTTATTTACATGTACTTCAAGCACGTAAACATATTATATGTGGTACTTCAGTTTAGTTTAACTGACAACAAAGGTGTTTGCATGAAAGTGTATAAAATCGGTTGTACATGGAGATGGGGTGGTGCACATCTGACATCACATGCCTTTATGTGCACATATCATGAATACATGTTGGGCGCTATCATGGCTGCACCAGTTTGTGCATTTCCTTCTGGTGTGCAATAAGGGTACTGTAACTATGGGCAGTACTGTAACTATGGGCGGTACTGTAACTATGGACGGTACTGTAAACATGGGCAGTACTGTATCTATGGGTGGTACAGTAGCCAACGTGCAATTTTCAGAGATCAGAACAACTTTAGCTATAGCCTGAAATTGTATTCTGTCACATTTTGCAATTGTGACTTCACACAGTAAATATATGTATATATATAGTCGATATTTATTTTCATGTTTATATACAATTATGCTAATACATGTAGTTAGATACTTTGAACACTTAACTTAGCAATGCATGGTGGGAAATTCCTTATGATCTTTAACCCTGATAATTCCTTAAACCATAATGGAAGAATTTCAGTCTTAATTCTTTTCGTCGGATACCTTCCACTGAAGTATCTGATCCACAAGAGGATTCAGGCCTAACTTTGACTGTTAGTAACTCCTGTTGGGGCTGATTAAACTGATCTTGAAGAGAAAATTTAGTAATTTTCAGCATACGGTATACTCTAATTACTGAATCAGCTGTCCTCGAATCTGACATGCCAAATGGAGTTTTCATTTTGTGTTAGTCTGATTACCTCCAATTGTGATCCCTGTCATACTATTTTTGCCATTTTTCTGCATGGGCTAAGCATTGTCCATCATTGGCTGTAATAAGTTACCAATGAATGTGGCAAGTACACTTGACTTGTATGGAGCAGGGAACCATTGTAAAGTCCATCTAAACATTGTCCAGTTCTGTGGGGTCCAGAACTCGGTTCATGGACCTGCCCTCCGACCGGATCCGGCGGATAGACTTCACCATGATAGCACCCTGATGGTCCGAAATATCATCACTGGAACACGATCGGTGTGGACTGGGAGTCGGGGATGGGGAGTTGATGCTTGTCGAGTCCGATGTACTGTTGAGGGCCAACTTGAGTGCTTCCGGAGTGACGAGTTGGTTCTCCGGCCCAAGGGTGTAAGCCGGAGTACCTGGTCTGCTGGGGGTGGCTGAATCCAAACTGAACCGAATTGGGAGACGTGGCGTAGCTGATCCAGACGAGTTGGCTGAATTAAGAAAAAACAAACAAGTTGAGTAGCTAGCAGGTCCCCCACCAAGGAGTATCTGCATGAAGAATATTTGTTAACACTCCGTAGTCTCACCATCAAATATATTTATGCTACATACAAATGTTGATAGGAGTTGTGAAGAAGATACAATACAAGTGTCAAGGATACACATGTAAATTGTTGTTTGTTGATGTGGACAAGTTGAAAGTAGGCGGCAGGATACTATATTATGAGTGTAAGAAATCCAAGATAGCTGTTGGCAGCCATCTCGGATTATGCAGCTCTGTGAAAAGCTGATCAGTGTCCAGGATAATAGAAACTGTGAGCACTCTCGTGTTCTGGCACATGTAGGCACTTTCGAGATATGACTGAAAAATGTTCGAAACAGCGTTGAATCCTACTTTCTCACGTATATGGGTGTGAGAAATTCAAGATGGTCAATGGCAGCCATCTTGGATTATGCAGCTTGATGTCCCCACATTTGAAGTCTATCAGTTGCATTGTTCTCAAGATATTGTGTTCACATGGGTGAAATGATCGGAAGAATGGAAAGAGTATATAAATTTGTCGCCTGTTCTGAGGAGTGAATAAATGTCTCACCTGTTCTGGGTGAAATGGTTTAATGTATCACCTGTACTAGGAGGGGTAGATTAATGCCTCACCTGTACTGGGTGGCATATTATAATGTCTCACCTATCATGTCTGTACTGGGAGGAGTATATTAATGTCTCACTTGTACCCAAATGTCGTGATAAGACTGAAATATAGTTGAAAGCGATGTTATCTTCACTCACTCACTGTACTGGGGCATGTGCATTCATATATCACTGGGATGAGTATATTAATGTCTCATTTTTTATGGGGTGGAGTATATTAATGTCTCACCTGTACTGGGTGGAGTATATTGATGCCACACCTGTACTGGGTGGAGTATATTAATGTCTCACCTGTACTGGGTGGAGTATATTAATGTCTCACCTGTACTAGATAGACTATAATGTCTCACCTGTACTGGGTGGAGTATATTAATGTCTCACCAGTACTGCGTGAAGTATAATGTCTCACCTGTACTAAGTGGAGTATATAATTGTCTCACCTGTATTAAGTGGAGTATATTAATGTCTCACCTGTGCTAAGTGGAGTATATTAATGTCTCACCTGTGCTAAGTGGAGTATATTAATGTCTCACCTGTACTAAGTGGAGTATATAATTGTCTCACCTGTACTAAGTGGAGTATATTAATGTCTCACCTGTGCTAAGTGGAGTATATTAATGTCTCACCTGTACTGGGAGATTTGAACACACCATCCTCCTCCTCATCTTCATCCTTACAATGTGTGTCCATTGTGATTAAACTAAGACTGCTCATACTAGCATGCATTCCATGTAAGTCAAACCCATTCTCCACAGACCTGAATTATAATAGGGTAATAATGGTTATAGATAAACGTTTCTATGCTGCATGTTGGTTCAGCAACAACCAGATTCATCATTATACTGTCTGCTTCCTAGACAAACTACAACTAAATGGGGATTATATAATGTTCAAAACTATTCCCCCGGGGGGATTGGCAAAGTAAAATCCTGACAGGTTTTCCCCAACAGAGAACGAGAGTGAACTTCAGTTGAATAAGAAAGAAGCTACTTGAGTGTTTCATTCAAAACCAGAAAAAACATGATCCCAGTCCCCTTGGGATGAAATCTGCCAGTCACCTGCGGATGTAGCTTTCCAGTTTCTTGGAAAGAGACTTCCAGTTCCCTAACTGCAAAGAAGTTTCCCAGTCTCATTTGCATGAAGATTCAAAGTCACATATACACGGGAAAGAAGTTTGCAGTACCCGTGTGATGCAGTTGCACAGTCCTCTACAGTTACATAATGGGATGAAGTTTCCCAGTCCGATCGAGATGAATTTCCCCTGTTTATCCGTTGATTGAGATGAATTTCCCGTTTATCCATTGGGATGAAATTTCTTGGTCACCTTGGGATGAAATTCCCCAGTCCCTTTGTGATGAAGTTTCCAACCCACATAGGATAAGGCTCCAATACTATTGGGATGAAGTATCCCAATTCTCCCAGGATGAAGTTTCCCAGTCCCCTTGTGATGAAGTTTCGTAGCCCTTTTTCTTGAGTTTTCCCTGTCCTATTCTCCCATTGTCAGAGTTTGCATCCTTCTAAACTGTCTGTCTATCGCTGTGATGCGCAAATGGTTTGTGTCAATTTTGATTGACACAAGGAGCAGGTATCTGCATACAACAGATATAAGAAATGCATCCAGTACATCTTGTAAGATAATTAACAAGTTTTTTGCTAAATTATTACACAAGAACACGTGGTATGTCTTGCTTAGCTGTTTACTAGCGGACGATGTTGATTGGTCAAGAGCCATTCGCACAAAAGCTAAGCACCATGAATTCAAACCCAGTGCAATCAGAGTGTATATCTAACATCATAGAAGGTATACGGTACGTTCCCTGAGTATTCGTGACCGGAAATGAATATTGCAGTCGTGAAAATCTGACCACTTTCGAATAGTTTATGCAGGTCAGTTCCGAAAAACGGACGTTTTCGTAAACTTAAAGAGTCCCCATATTAAATGCCCGTATCATTCGATAATGAGAGGTCATAATACGTCGACAAATGATGATGTTTCGTTCATTGTGTAATATTTATCACATATGATGCACTTGAAATTATATAAGATCGACAACCACGGGACATTCACTATACTTTGTTTGGAGAATTAGGTTGGTTCAGTGAGCTGAAGCTTCAAAATTTTGAAAAAACTTGTCCGTTCACGCGTTCCACCGTCGCCATGTTTTCATACTGCCCAGAGTTGTTCCCCTGTACAGTACGTATAAATGGGGATTTGGGCGCTAGCGGAAAATGGACATAGTCGCCATTGTTTCACAATAGTTTAGTTTGCAGCTCTGAAAATAAATGAAGGTTGAAAAGAATGCAACAAGTACGCAGTCTTCCCTTCGTACAATATGAATCCTTGAGAATGCCCCATCCCACCCAGTTTTTCAATGCTAATTCCATGGAGTCTCAAAGTTCTCTTAAGATGAAGTTATATGGGTCCCATGTGATGATTTTTTTTCCAGTTACTTCCCCATTCCCAGAAGAGTTCACTACAGGATATGGAAATGGAAGCATTTCAGATAATTTTTATGTCTTATAATTGGACATCCCAATCAGAAGCTGGGATCTTCTCATCTCCCTCCTGCGCACATGCAAAAAATCACATCCCATGATCAAGATCAACACAACAGACATGCATCATAGATAATTAAACTTGCCTTTCTGAGGTTAGTAGATTGGACTTTGATCTGTAAGCATATGAGAGATTTGAGAGTTAGCTTGAAACCACCACACAGAAAACACAGCCTGCATATCTTCACTGATATGTTAGACATGTTACATGCAGATGGAAAATGGCTTGATGGTGACGGTACAAGTAACTACAGCTATATGTAACCAGAATGTAGACTACACCGGTTACAGCTATGGTGTGGGATAGGGCTCCACCGTTACTGACCGAATGTATGTTAGTCAGGCTGAATATAGGTCACTGCTAGCCTGAATGTAAACTACACCGGTGACAGCTTCAGTGCATGATATGGCTCGAATACATTAGATTGAATGTAGGTTACAGCTAGACTGAATATAGGTGTCCACTAACCTGAATGTAGAATACACCTACCTGTAAACGAGTAGGTTACAGCTCCGATGTACGATATGGTTCGAATATATTATTTACAGACTGAATATAGGTTACAGCCAGGCTGACTATAGGTCACAACTAACCTGAATGTAGATCTATTACATCTATACTGGCAGGTTACAGCTCCAGTGTAGGATATGGTTTGAATATATTGTTACAGCTTGAATGTAAGTTGCAGCCAGGCTGAGAATAGGTCACAGCTTCATGAATGTAGGTTAGAGCTACAATGAATGTAGGTTACAGCCAGGTTTATGTACTAGCTAGAATGCGATACAGTCTGAATGCATGTCTCAGATATAGCCTCAATTAATAGTCATTCATGAAGGTTACAGCCTTAATAAAGGTTACAGTTAGCCTGAATGTGTGATGTGAGGGTTAGTTTATTATAGAAATTCAACTTCTAAGCTACATTTCACTCAGTATATATCCATGAAATAATCATATATGAAGTATAGCTAGCTTCAATGTCGTAATACAGCTTGAATGGAGGTTACATATACATGTACAGCTAGCCTGAATGTCGGTTACAGCCTGAATTCAGTACAACCTGAACGTAGGTTTACATGTAGCTATGTTGAATGCGCATATTACAGCCTGTTACTGCTTGAATATAGAATAAAGGCTGGATGTAGTAAAGTAATGTTCAGTAGGTTACATTCTGAATATGTATCACCTGGATATAAGTTACAGATTGATATAACCTTTAGTATGTGCATGCAATCTCTCATCAAGAAATATATTATAATGGGGCAATCAAATTTATTGGAACAGGAAAATCATTAAATCTTAAGAAAAAATCCCAGATTTTTCAGAATATTATAATATTAATTTGGAGGGTGATCAAGGCTGAATAGCAGGCAAGATGTAGACTGATCAGTTTTTGGCTCAAAGTTTTGGGGTGATGTTAAAGGAATGATTGAATTATTAGAACAATGAACCTGTACACAAACATCTTCTTCCAGTTTTCTCCACAGGCCAATGAAAATCCCAGATTTCTATTTGAATTGACCAATCAGGTGCATTAACCTGGAAGATATCCCATGATGCACTATTGTTTCTGTAAAACTCCACTGGTAAATATGTACGGTACATGTTATACATAGTAGGACAGGGAGCAATCAAAGGTTTTGGTATAGGTCTGGCACCCAAATAAAAAAGAATTATTTTTTCTCTCAAAAACTGTGTGGCAAATGAGACAAATTCAGTGAAGAAAACATTAGCATGGTGAGTAATCCAGATATATTTATGTGGATCATTGTATTAGCGTATTTCCTCATGTATTTATGTCTTTTCAACCTCAAGAGGACTTCTCCTATGCAGTTATGCTGCTTATATATATAGAGACAACTACATTGGAGAATCTGAGGTTTGGGTGCATCATAAAATTTAAGTGCATACAACAACCACATCAAAATCGGTGTACCCAAAATATCTCTGGATTACTCGCTGTAGGAATGCACCCATTAAGCTGCAATAGTCATGTCACACAAACAACAGTTTAGCGAAGCAAGGAGAACTACATGTACGGTGTAATGACCAGCCATGGGGTAATTATTATAGCATGGGTTAGATGCAGAAGAATATTATCACCAATGGATTTTGTATCCCATCAAATGACCATTAGAATTCGATGAATGACCCATTAAATCTCATTACCCTTACCGAAATAATATTCTTCTGGCACAATGGTTGCCGCAAACTTTCTGGCAACCTCGCCGCACACAGTGTGCCGGAGAGTTTGCGGCAACCTTGCCGCAACAGAGTTTTTCACATGCAAATGAGCTTTCCGGCACGCTATACAGATTGCGGCAAGCTGGCCACAAACTGCTTATGTATTCCGGCAGCCTTCTGGCACACTCTTCCGGCAACCTCACCGCGCACTCTTCCGGCAACCTCACCGCGCACTCTTCCGGCAATAACTTCTGGGCTTATCAATATTTTCATGGTGGTGGTCAGAATGACATCATCCTGACCTCCACATGAATGGTACAAATCACTCCACTCAAACTGGTGTACATAAGATCAGGCTTTGAATTTGGGGGAAAATAGGGCAAGGCCACTTTGGCCTTGGATAATGACCAGATTTTGGGGGCAACAAGGCCAATGGACCAGGCATTAAGGCCAAATGTGTTAATATACTTAGGGCACTACAGTCACTTTATTTGCAGGTGTTATGGAAGATATTGCCATGAAATAAATAAGAATGAAATTTCCCCAATTATTTAATGGGCCTCATATAGTCATACGCCCTTTCTAGACTTATATATCCCCATCCTATTCTCACACATATTTTGCAAACTCACACATATTTTGCAAACTCTGCCTATAATATCGCAATATTTTCACAGCTGTTTGTTATTGTTGTTGTTGTAAAACATTCAAAAGGTATCCACATACTGTCTGTAAATATACAAATAATAAAAGATCTTATCCAGTAATACGAAAGAAGGCATATAGCTTCCGCGTGTTTGAAGCCCCCTTGTCCAGTTCCCGAGATTTGGTCGCAGAAACACGTCGTGTGACGGCATGATCGCATTATTTACTTTAACTTTCAATCCAATGACAGCACTAATCGACCCGCCCTCTGTAGTCTGACCAAGGGGAGAGTAATCCGGATTGCCAAACGGGAACCATCCATTGAAGCGTAATCGAACCAAAAACAGGTGGCTCCCGAATTACCGATGTCGTAAAACTGTACGATGCTGTTTACGGTAACAGGAAGAGGGAAAGCTGATTTGTAAACGAAACCACCAATCACCGTATGACTTTGCTTTTCCAACGAAATTACCAAAGCAAAGAATAAAGAGAGAGAAAGCGCGAACACGTGGAAATAAGATTGGTTTTATTCTTAGGGTCACGTAGGCCACTTGAGGCTTCACGGTGGCCGTGTTGTGGCCGTGTACTTGGTGGAAATTTGTAGGGCATGTGGGCAAACTAATGGGGCACCGACGGCAATTGCCGTCGTTGCCGCCGTCAAATTCGAAGCCTGTAAGATCTGTCATGCAATGAAATCTAAACAGACAATGAATGAATGAAAGAACACAATCAACATGGCAGAGAAAACTACAAATTGTCTACAGAATTACTGGACTGGCCTAAACCATACTCAAACTGTTACTTTGCATTCAAACAGACTTACCACACAAATCTGTATCATGTATGACCAGGAAATAGTATAATGCAGGCCTAAGTTAGCAGGAACAACTCCTCATGGTTGCAAACATATTCTCCCACCATTCTCACCAACTGCCAGATTTGAAAGTCCTGAACCGAATTACATATGTATTCATGTGCACCAAAAGTAGTCCAATGATAGGAAAGGTTAGTACTAGGTACATTAGAATCCTACAATGAAATTTTGTCTCGGAATTAATTGTTCATTCTGAGAACATTCCCCTAATAACTATAACTTCAACTATGTGGTACAGTGTGGTACACTAATTTTGTATAGTTCCTTCTAAGATATATTCCTACACTGGTACAGTTTGGATAGTTTCCCATCAAGATTGAAAATTAGGGGTCAAAAGTTAACTGGGTTATTTAATAACAGCTGGCAAATCTTCAGTGCAGCCCATTCCATACAGAGTGTGCCGGTAGCGGGCACACTCTGATTCCGGCACACTCTCGGCGCACTGTGCGCCGCTAGCGGCCCACAGTTTGGCTCTGGCACACTGTCTGCGCCGCTAGCGGCACACTTTTATCTTCTTCTGGCGCACTCTCCGCATACTGTTTGCCAGTACCGGCACACTGTGGAATCACCAATTGAGACTGCCGCTAGCGGCATACTCTCCCCAACAGTTCTGGCACACTGATCAGGTTGCGGCCAGCTTGCCGCAACCTGCAGATTTCGGTAAGGGTAATAGGTGTATAATGTTCATGTATACACAGTGCCCCCTTTTTGCTCTAAAGGCAAGAAATACGTAATGACATAGATGTAATGTTCATTAAAATCACCTGTTGGACAATATAAATATTGAAATAATCAATGTCCATTAATCAGTGATAGCCATAAATGAAAAATTGGTGTGATTCTAATTCACTTTAAATATGGACAAATCCAGTCATGAATGAACTCTGGTACATCACAGGAAGCTTTCCAATCAAAATTACTGCTGATTGGTGGCTTTGAATTTTTTAATGCAATGTCATTGGCTCGTCAAGGGAACCGGAAGGAAACCCAGCCAATCACTGAGTCATGTTTCAGTATTTACTTACTGCTGTCTCTTTTGCTGTTTTATGAAACTTTGATTCCGCTCGGCTTTCATGGCTGAACGGACTTGCTCCAGGTTGGCGTCACCCTTCCTTCCTGCCAACCAGTAGGTTTTCATTTCTCCCTTCCCCTGCAAATATACACACATCAATGTCCAAAAGTTCAGACCAATTGGGAGATTTTGGAAAGGAAGAAAATAATCAACCCCCTCTTTACCTGTAGTTTTCAACTCTTGTTATGAACATGAATCAAGGGAAGAAATACTTATCATTGACTAAAACTCACAGTTTCAAAGACGATAAGTGAATTTGCACCAATCAGCCCTCCCACTGGGGCTTTCCAAAAAGTGGGACATTTTCAAAAAGAAAAGTAGGACAATATGTTGAGAAACGGCGACATGCTGATCGTGTAATTGGTCACCTACTGCGAAGACTGGCATACACATTTAAATGATCCCATCAGGCATAGCTTGTTTCTAATTTATTAGAGGCATAAAAACATGGATATTAAAGTTTGAGCAATAGCCAAATAAGAGATCAGGGTAGAATATCAGCATGGACTAGTATATCTTGAATATTATCATAGCAGGTTTTGTATTTCCATGGGAATCCGATTCCAATCTGTTTGGATTCCCATATATTTGATAAAAGCAAGGCCTCAAAAATCATATACATTTATTCATATGATGTGTAAAATTTTGATATGATATAAGCTTATGTCTATTATTTCAGCCACTTTTAGATCATTCACCTTTCAACTTACCGGAGGTCCATAGAAACAAGAGTGTATGACAGGATATCTTCCAGTTTTAGAACGTTTAATTGGTTAATTAAAATTATCAAATGGAAATCTGGCATATTCATTGGTTAGTGAAGAGAATTGGAAGAAAATTCAGTCAATCACAGAGTTTCTGTAAATGTTCATTATTTTAAAACTAAGAATGATGGACACTAAACCTAATAAATTTGATCACCCTTTAAATTTGAGAGAAGTTCAGCTTGTTACCACTCTATCAATGTCTGCCTTGTCCAATAAATCCTAGTATTTCTCATTCTAAATCAAATTTCCTAACAGTACAGTAGGATTATTAGAACGTTTAACATAAAACAATCAGGCTTGAGAAAACTTGGCTTAGAGGACCGGAGGTGGGGACGGACTGTTTAACTAAAACATTAAAATAGCCCGCCCTGGGGTGTTAATTCCCAGTTGTTGGTCGATCATGACTTTTAGAGAGACATCTGGTGACCTAAGACGATGAATGCATGCGAATCACAGGATGTTTGTCGTCCAATGTTATTGGCACATGTTGACAAAGGCAATACAACAACGGAGTTTCCTACAGCTTCAGTAATATAGTCCCTGTTAGCATCATGCCAAGTCCAACATTGTGATAACTACGCAACTGTCAAGTGGGGAGAAAGAGAAGACATCTGTTTTGTGTATCTCGGCACACATTGTGAAGTACGCAGAAAGCAAGGCCGACTGGAGTGTCCCTCACATCATCAGAATTCCTAAATCAAAGAGGACATCCACCAGCCAGACAAACGGAGATCAAACAGTTTGAAAGAATTCTATACAACAGATCTTTGGCATCTATGGCTCCTGCTTAACACCATAAAAACAGGTAGGTAACAAACTGTTTTAATGGTCTTGTATAACTCATCACTCGCAGTTGCATTTGTCTAATGAACAATCTTGTGGAACAACTGAAACACAGTCTGACTGCAAAAAGTTACTTTGTGATAATCAGAACTGCATGAATGTATGCATCTTATATCTGAAATGACATTTATTGTGGTCGGAAGATATTGAAATATTAAACCTTAATTTATCATGAATCATTCATTTGCATAAATTCTTCACCTTGCTTCAGAATTAAATTTTAGAAAAAGAATTTATTAGCTTCTCAGGAATGCAAATTAAGTTTAACACCTTCTCACACAATGTGTATTCGCATACAATTGGGATTTTGAGCAAAATTCAATATTTAATTCGAGTAATAATTTGGCGAACCTTTCTATGTACTACATGTACTGAACTAGATATATTATTTAATGCAATCATTTACCAGATATGGTAACTTGGCAGATTGATTCAAATTGATTTTGCACATCTATTTGGAGTTTTGAATCATGAACTTCTAATAACTTCAAATAATACGAAGCTGCGCATCTGAAAACCCCTCGGCTCTGGGCGACAGCCATTCATAATGTATTTGATTTAAAACAAGACTTCAGGAACACCAAGCAGTCAAGTAACAAATATACAGATTATGAAAAATTTTGCCATTAGAAATGGCCTCAAACGTTTCCGTCCAATCAGAGAAACCGGTATTCATTACATAAGTCTGTTGATGCATTGACGATGTATACCAAATTGTACATCGAACATTTGAAAATTATCTGAGATAGAGATCCCTAATGCTTTCGCATAAATTAAAGATGGCTGCCCATCCTTCCCACCACTCAGAGAAACTGATGTGGTTATTCATTGCAAGTCTCTTGATACATAGATTCTGTATACCAAGTTTCATATAGAACACTGAAATGGTATCGAAGATAAACATCATTAAAGATTTTGCATAAATTAAAGATGGCCACCAAGGTTTCCGCCCAAGCAGAAAAACCAGAACTGTCCATATCAAATTTTACATTGAGCACTTGAACCGTATCAGAGATATAGATCATTAATGATTTCGCATAAATTAAAGATGGCCGCCCATCCTTCCCGCCACTCAGAGGAACCGATGTGGTTATTCATTGCAAGTCTCTTGATACATCGATGCTGGATACCAAGTTTCATATAGAACACTGAAATGGTATCAAAGATATATATCATTGAAGATTTTGCATAAATTAAAGATGGCCGCCAAGGTTCCGCCCAATCAGAAACGCCAGAACTGTCATTTATCGTAAGTCTATTGATGCTTCGATGATATATACCAAATTTTACATCGAGCACTCGAACAGTATCAGAGATAGAGATCATTAATGATTTTGCATAAATTAAAGATGGCCGCCCATCCTTCCCGCCACTCAGAGGAACTGATGTGGCTATACATTGCAGATCTCTTGATACATCGATGCTGTATACCAAGTTTCGTATAGAACACTTGAATGGTATCAGAGATATATATCATTGAAGATTTTGCATAAATTAAAGATGGCCGCCAAGGTTTTCACCGAATCAGGGAAACTGGTTTGGTCATTCCTTTGAAGTTTCTTGATGCATCGATGATCTATACCAAGTTTCACACTGAACAGAGAAATGGTACCTAAGATACACAAGATTAATGATAACCGCATAAATTAAATATGGCCACCAAAGTTTCCAACCAACCAGGTCCAGATTCAATAGGGTTCTGGGTCATGAGCATATGGATGTGCAGTGCAAGTTTGGGGTGCCTAGGGTAAGTCGTTCTGAAGATATCTTGGTAACAAGAAAGCTGTGATGGTTTCGCATAAATTAAAGATGGCCGCCAAAGTTTCTAACCAATCAGGTCCAGATTCAATAGGGTTCTGGTTCACAAGCATACGGATGTGCACTGCAAGTTTGGTGTGCCTAGGGTAAGTCGTTCTGAAGATATCTTGGTAACGAGAAAGGTGTGACGGACAGACGGACGGACGGACAGACGTACATGATGACGACAATACCCTTCGGCCAAATTTTGGCCGAGGGGTAAAAAACAAGTTTAGCTCAATGGCATTATTCAGAATGGGTAGCATTTTTTAGACTAAACTTTTTATTATGCAGGAGCTCAACTGTTCTTATGGACAGACTGAAAAAATTTAACATTGGCTAGACAGGAAAATAGGGAGGAACATGTACACTCTCCAAATCTAGCATGGGAGATTTATATAAACCATTTGTAGCTCCAAAATTCAAACAGCCCACATGATTATCAACAATTGAACTGTCATTCTCTAGAGGATAGCTCAAACTATAAAACAAAACAATTTAAGCAGAAGGATAGTTTTTCACATGTACACATTAGGGTCTCTAACAATTCTCCTACATTATTGAATTGTGCGGTTTGTATGGATGAATCCTGATCAAATAGTTGATCAATTTCTGCTTCAGTTAGGTTCAATATTATTAAAAGATCATCAGCAAACTGATTATGGTAATCCCTCTAATAATTCAATCACCCTATCGGAATTCAATCACCCCCAATTTTTTTGACAAAATTCAATCAGTGCATGGTTCTAATTGATCACCCCCCAAAATCATTGAAATAATGAATTATATACATGATTTTGAGTCATTTTGTCAACTTTCTGTTCCAATAAATTTGATCACCCGCAGATTTTATGGTGGGAAATTCCACTTCCTGTGATTGAATTATTGGAGGGATTCCTATATGCAGCTTGTTTTAACACCTGTGACTCTTGTCTGCAAATTGTAAACAAGAAGTAGTTCAATGTAAGCTCTTAACTATCCAATTATAAAGAAAATGTTACTTGTGATTATATGGAAAATAGTGGGGAAAATTATGTAGATGTATGATAAAATCACTAACAGACCACCTTTCAACTTATTTTGATAATGAAAAAAAAAAAAAAAAAGTTTTGAACAATTTGATTTCGACAAAATAGTTGTGTTTTTTTGGAATGGGCTTCCAAAGTGTGTTTGAAATGATCAAATTTTGAGAGACCTTACTGTAATAAGTGGTTCATGATGTGTGATATATGACTTTTCAAAGAATATGCAGTTACATGATGAGGTTTTGGATGCTGAGGCTCAGAGCAATTGGTTTTGGATGCTGAGGCTCAGAGCAATTGGGATGGGGATATTGGCATGAACATGTGTGAATTAAGCCATCATTAAATTTTGTAGGGTACTTGGACAGGCTAGGTTGACCCTGAAGAGCCAGATCTTCGTGCTAACAGTCTCAATGTGTGGGCAAATATACTGGAGAAATTTCCAAGAAAAAATTCCTGGGATATTGAATCCCCAAATACTCTTAATTTTATGAACTGGAGACAAAACACATCTAGAGAACATAAAGTGTAACATAACACCAACACTGGACAGCTGAATGCAATTGACCCCTGCTTGCTGTATTTTGCCTTGCCAAATCCAGAAAATATAACATTACAACTTTAGTGCACATGTCTGGTTTTAGTTTACAGTTTGGGTTTACCTAACAGCTGTAGTGGATTACTGACAGGGCTTTGTATGTTTCCCTTCCCTCCAAGAATTACTAGCTTTGTCCTACTGGCGAGACAATAAACATATCACAGCTCAAACTATAAACAGTATTCAAGTTTCCAAAACCTTGGACCCCCACATATTTATAGCATTTCAGGATTCTTCAATTCCTAAAAATGCCCATCTTGTACTCATTCACATATTCAGCATCCAGTGTTCCGGATTTTGAAATTCGAATTTTATACAAAAGTAAATTTATGAACAAACTTCACTCATGAACAGCTTGTGTCACTGACGTCCCTCATTCACCTTGTTCATTCACACAAGCTGTTTATGAGAGTAGGAGTATAATGAATTAATATTTAGTTGGAACTAAGGTCTCTAATAATTTGATCAAATCTGATTCCAATTCCAGAATATATTCTACTCATAATCAGGTCTGTC
>JAVTVY010054860.1:0-31305 GCA_036873755.1 Hanleya hanleyi | reverse complement strand
CCTGTTATCGTTGGAGTCCGGGTCACTGAAATCTAGACAGGAATGTCTCTTCTCATATAAGGGCCCGGACCATGGCATCTGGCGGACTATGGGCGCTTCCACAGCTATGGAAGTCCTCAGAGTCCGGCATACCTCAGAGTACGGTTGACCTATATATGAAACTAAGGGAATAGTAAAGACTAGAAATTCTGAACAGAGGTTCGGCCAGCAAATCGGTGGTGCAGTGGGTAAAGGCATAGACGGTGGACAGTACAGCAGAAGGTAAGATTGTGGGTTCGATCCTAGTCGAGGTCAGTTGAAAATGTTTGATTTTCTGGATTTCTCATGTACAGCTTTAATACGTCTTGTAAAGTTATACCGTCGCATCTTTGTTAAATATATATTTTTTTTTTCAGAAAAAAAATAATTTTATGTATTTAAGTCAATATACATATTTACGGTGGCCCAAATACGACATGCTATTAATTTTAGTTTTGTATATAGAACGTTTCATTTTGGGTGGAGGGGGGGGATTCTTTCACTCCTTTCTCTCCACCCAGGTGCAAATGTTTTCACCGGGGTGAAAAGG
Organism: Hanleya hanleyi; assembly: GCA_036873755.1. Lineage (NCBI taxonomy): Eukaryota > Metazoa > Mollusca > Polyplacophora > Lepidopleurida > Hanleyidae > Hanleya > Hanleya hanleyi. The sequence continues at coordinate 30,737 of JAVTVY010054860.1, read as the reverse complement.
TTTCTACCTGGGCGCAAACGTTATCACCCTGGAGGAAACCTGTTTTAACACAGGTGGAATCCTGTTTTCACCCAGGTGAAAATCTTCTTACCCCGGTGAAAACGTTTCCACCCAGGTGAAAACCTTTTCACCCAGTTTCCATCCGGGTGAAAACTAAACCAAAAGAAGCAAACCTAGAACTTAAAAAATAATAAAAAAACTGGAAAAATAGCAGGTCATATATGGGCCGCCGTACATCTTCAATATGTCGTAGAACACCGTATAGAGGTACTAGGAATCCTTCTTTTCGCGCAGGGTTAATTTTCGCACGCATATGATTTTGTGAATGTTGCGAAATCAGAAAGAAACACGAGATATTGAGATATCTAATGAAAATGTATATCACATTTCTGACATCAGTAAATATTGAGGAAATTGCCATGTCGGAGATCTCTATTACTGTTATAATTAATGTTAATCTAAAATGACCCCGTTTGTCCGCTGATACTACTTACGACTTCTCGCATAGTCAGGGCGAAATTGGAATATTTTACGATATGCAAATATAATGCTCAGGGTCTTTTCATATTCGGTCCGTATCTTCCGAATGCGGGATATCCTGAACGATCTCTCCGGACATTTCAAGCTGACTCGCGGTTCGTGAACTAGGATCGGATCATTTGTTTGCATAGGAGCATACCATAAAATATAAGTTTTAATTTGTTTTCACATTAACCGTAAAGGGGCGCATCTGGTATCATTAAAAAATAATCAAATGAATAAAACATAACATAAATGCAAAATAAAAAATGCCACGACGTCTACATGCATCTGATTACTGCATTCATATATGGCACATCTGCGAAATTAATGGATTATATTGAGTACACTGAAAAAAAAATCTTAAAATTTAAGGAATATTCCCCGACTATTACACCGGCGGAATATTCCTTAAAATTCAATAAGGAATATTCCGTAGCATGTTAAGGAATATCCCTTAGTTATGTTGTGGAATATTCCGCTGGTGTAACAGTCGGAGATTATTTATTAAATTTTTAAGGATTTTTTTTTCTGTGTACCTGATCAGGTGAGTATATAAGCTGGCCACCTGTCCACAATCAGACCCATGTCATCCTTAGATCCTGCCGATAGTCTGCGATATTTGGCCAACAATATCGACAAGTACGAAGCCGGAAAGTCAGCAAGAGAAACGTTCCATACGTCGAGCTGCTCAAGCGAATTTTCTGGTAGCAGGATGCCAACAACATTCTGTTGTTTTGATCATTGAAAGTGAATATATTTATTATGAGTTTTATCTTTGATTGTTCGAGCGAGATACTATTCTTTTTTGGTATAACCCATTTACATAGGAATGCGAAAAGTGAGTCCTTGTGACCCGCAATTAATATATTTTGTAGACTTTATATATGGCGAATATGTATATATTACCGCTAGTTCAACCTAAGGCGCTCGCAAACTAATGGTGTATTCGTGACAAACAGCGGGTATATTTGCCTATTCCATCCAAGATTGAATAAGGTTAGCCCATAGGGGACATCGATACTTTTTGTTTTCATTTTTTTTATTGCATTTTCTGCATTCATTGGGGATGCTCTTGATTTTCGCCTATTTTCTACAAACAGATTTTAGTTTATCACATGTTTTCTTTACATTTTTGTCATTTCTAGTAACGTCGTCATAATTGACTTTATTTTATTTTTTTCAACGAAAACCAAACAAAACTCTTGGAAACGTTTACACCGTTTTGAACATTAGAGTAAATCGATTTTTGATCAAATTTTGCGAAAAATGTATTCATGTAATTTCTCCAAACAAAAATGCATGATGAATCAACCGTGATTTTACCCTTGATTCTCTGCTCGGGAGGTTATGTAAATAGACTCCAAATGACCCCAGTATGATAAACTACAAATTCACGGAGTGTCAGCTCTCAAGTTGTTGTCGTTCCGCAGATTGCGCAGAAAGTTTGGTGGGGGGGGGGGCGAATGTCCCTCCCCCAGGCCTGGTAGGGTTAAACAAGGAATTGTTTGCATAAAATAGTCCAAGATATATAGAAAACATACAAATTTGACCCCGTCTTTGGAAGACCCACGGAATATGCCGTTAAAAGATTACAAGTAGTGGCCTAGTTACCCCCACTGAATGGCAGCTTCCACACCTTTATAGAGCAATTGCATATCGCCAATTGCATTCGTGGAAACAGAAGAACGTATTATTTCTCGTGTTGACTTGTTGTAACGTATGCTCGCCAATATGTTGTATTCTTCACTGGACAAGCACAGAGGCGCAAAAGCATCAAGAAAAGCCGTTAGGTGTGATGCAGTCTTAGCTGGCTATTTCTTAGCATAAATTTCAAGATTTTCTGTTAAAATTATCTTGTGTTTTCATTTCGTTTTCGTCCTCACTCACCTCCTGTGTACTTACACTTACAACCGGTGACGTCAACAGGTCACTTTCGGATGACCTTTGTGAGGTCACTCCCGGTTCCGGTCACGTGTTCGAAAGTGCACAATAGTGAAAACGCGCACAATAGCGGAAATTCATGCGCAGGGGTAAAGGTCACTTTATGTCACATGACCGGAACCGGTAGTGACTTCACAAAGGTCAGACGGAAATGATCTGTTGGCGCCACCTGTCGGAAGTAGGTCAATAACGCCGTAACTTCCCTCTCTATACTACTCCCTGATAAACATGTTCACGTGTAAACTGGATGGAAGTAGTAATCGAGGCGGACACTGGGCTCCAGGTTAGGACTTTCGTCTCCTGGGAGCCAGTGTCCCAGGACATCCAAATCCAGACCTGAATGCCCGACGGACAATTAAATCCAGATCTTAGTGTCTTGGGACACTTACGTCTAGATGCGAGTGTCCTCCGGACACTGGATGCATGGGGCCACCGTTTCCGCCACACCGGTGCTATCGGCGCAACTCTTTGTTAAAGGATTAGAATGGATTGTGTGCAAGTAAGGAATTCTAATGACACAATTGTCGCAAGCAGTTGTCAGGTCGCCAGCTAATGTTTCAACGCAAGCAGGCGACTCTGATGTCACTCAAAAAAAACCCAGGCGCTTATTGTCACAGCTGGGAACCAGTAATTATTTGAGGTAATAATATATCGCACATGATGTGCAACAGTAACCACTAATGACACAATTATCGTAATTGCGACATTAGTGCTGACTCTGCATGCAGAGTCGCCATCTAATGTCGCAATGTCGCAATTGCGACAATAGCGGTTGACTCTGCGTGCAGTGTCGCATGCTAATGACGCAATTACGACATAAGCTGGCGACCTGACAAATGATAGTGACACAGTTGTCGCAATTTGTGTCATTAGTAGTTGCTACAAGGCCTCCGATTTGTCCACCTACCTTCATGTTCATTGAGCTGGAGGTACTGCTTCAGTGCATTCATATATACCGGGAATGCATATATACCGCCACTAAACAGGTGCAGTAAAAGCCCAGCTGTCGTAAAATTGAGAATGCGTTGAAAACTAATACAAGGAAAACCGAAACGTTCCATTGCATCGGTTCAGATTTGCTTCTTTATCCCAGAGTGAATAGGTTGCGTGGATTATCATCAGGGACTGATTGGACGTGCCGCTGACAACGCGAGACCTCCCGACTGTACATTATTGCTATCAGACATCGCTGCTTTCATGACAAGCCCATGGTATCATATTTAGTTGACATCGTTTCACTTTAGTGAACACATTCTCTCATCGCCACGAGACATGCAAGCTCCAATGCACAACAATAATGCATAAAACACCTAAAAACATTTACAACGCATAGTTTTTTAAGTAGATTTGGCAAATTAAATCAACTATCTTGTGGTATTCTATTGATTCTCTGTTGTATTGTGTTTGTTTTATCTGTTTTATGTCATAGTGTTGTCCTGCCTGTTTTATGTCATAGTGCAGGTGTCCGTGAGCATAGTATAGGTCTTACATGACTGTGTAATGTTTGTTTTATGTTTTAATGCCATAGTATTGTACATGTCCCATGTCTTAATGATAAGAGTTTCTGTATGTATCATATATGGAAATACAGTATTGTATTCTATTGTCTCACTCCACTGGGTATTCCACTATGAGGGATCGTTTGAACTTCCTGATTTATCCGATTACACAGTGCGGCAATATCATTTTATGTTTAACAAGAAAATCCATACAAGAAGTATGAAAAAGAGCGACTTATCCTCAAATTACAATCTCAGTAAACTCAGATATAATATCACGGAATATTATATCTGAATTCAGTCCTATATAAATCCCGTGCGAATTTGAAACTACTATTGTTAGACAATCAGGTGGATATCTTGATGAACCAATTTCAAAATCACCCCCACAGTAATTACACACGATAACACGTGGTCATATATATAAACATTATCCCAAAACAGATATGAGTGATAAGTTTTTCAAAAAAAAAGTTCATTTCCATCTCGCCTTACGAAGTAAAGAGAAGATAATCGTTAGCGTTTATGTAACGGATTCTCGAATATCCGCCTGTGTTTTTTCAATGTTTTCGTAGAATATTTGTAGAACAACTGCGGATAAACGCACACGGTTTTTCCAGAGAGTGAGTATTAATACCAGAAAATAGAATGTGACACCACACAAGAACAGGGTCTGCGCCAGGTACAATAGTCCAAGTCATCTCGGGTGGGGTCGTTTTCAGTACCCGGAGCGTCGGAGCCTGCTTCCGTACACGAGCAGACATAACGCTGGAACCCCCACCCCTACCCTTTTATTAGTGGACTACAGACACAACATGAACAAGAATGGTGTGTTTGAAATGTTTATTATCTCCTTCAGCACATACACACCTCAGCAGGGGGTGCCACAGTGGGTGTGTTTACATTATTTTTGGATGTACACGTGATGGGTATCTCCGGGAAAGATACCAGACTGTAGTCCAGGGTGGTCCGGGGTAGCTTGCTGCAGGTTGAAGAGCATATACCCGTGTTGAGGAGCTGTCGCTTCTTCAAATGCTTCCAACGCAAATTGAGTGCGTCCGGGGTACATCTGTCTCGCTAGGTGCTGCAGTTGCGTGGTATCTCTCGGGTTTTTAAACAGCACCAGGTAGTGGGCATTCAAGCTGATGTCCCGATGTTCTTTGTTTTTACTGAACAGATTCTGCACAATATAGATGATGCTGAGCTGCCGATCATGGCTGCTTTGTGTAAAGAGCGGAGTGACCCGTGCATCCGTCTCGGCCATGAGATCATCCAGGACGACCAAGATGTCCGGTTCCAAATCGGCGAGGTTGGGTAGACCTTTCACGAACAGGATGTGGTGCATTGCTGCATACGCCGATTGCCATTCTCCGTAACACCACACTACCCTAGCAATGGGCGGAGTAATCATGCTGTCGGCGTGTTGAAGGAGTTTCCGGACGAACTGAGTCGTGCTTGAGCTCGTCGGCCCCGCAATGAGACAGGTGAAGGGGTGTTGCCACGGGGGTCCATAGTTGGAGGAGTATTCGCTGTCGTGGTAACCCGCTGTTGTAAATTGGTACGAGTGAACCGAGGTCGCCGGTGTATCGAGATTTGGTACCGTTGTCGGCGGGCGTTCATTGCGGGTGGTCGTAGAGGGTGTTGCAATACTTGATGTAGGCTCGATGTTGACCTGGATTGCACACGTGGTGTGATAGTGGTCGCTGGTAGTGAGGTTTGACCGGTGTAGAGGTCTGTAGACTGGTTTGACTGGCACTCACGGCTGGTGTCTTAGGTGGAACGAGTAGAGCACTGAGGTAGGCTACGTCGTAAAACGCACCTCCGTACAACACGCCCAGCAGGGTTAGCAATGTCACTACGATGCCCACTTGTGCTTTGCGCGTTTTGGAAGACGCTGTGTTCAGAGGCGGTTGCACCGTGTTCATGGTCGAGCGTGGGATGAAGGATGACGGCGGTGGCGTCTGGTGTTATAGTCGTTTCATCTAGTTGGCCGCGGCCCAGGAATTGAAGGAACTGGATCAGCCTTGCCATTTCTAGAAATGCATCGTCTTGCCTCGTCGTTGCTCGGTTTTCTGGATGCGTTCCACGGTGTAGTAGTTTTGCTTTCTTTTCACTACTGGCTGTAACTCTTGCTCGTAAAACGTCCCTTGCAGCGGTTCCCCTTGAAGATCTTCCAGCTCATAGACTCGTGTTTGTCGGGGTATGTTTAATCAGGAAGTGCTCATCGCTCTAGTTGGGGGGGGCTAACTCTTCTTGAACTTGCCCTTGACTTTACTGATGCCAAAGGGTCCCCGACCTTGAACACATTCGGCCGTAGTTGCTATCGCATGGGGTACAAGATACGCCGGACTTGGGCTTCGTTGCGTTTCATAACGGTAATGGGAGCTCTCTGTATACTCCGGTGATAGGCTCGATTGTAACCAGTCACAAGTTTCGGGAGAACATCGATGTACCGCCTTGTATGCTTGTGCGTGAAATATTTGTACAAATGGGCTTTGAACGTCCAGTTGAACCTTTCGACGATCGAAGCCTTGGTCTCGTCGTGGGTGTGAAAGAAGAAGACCTTCTGGGCTTTCGGAATTGTTGGAATTCGTTGCCTTCGTCGGTTTGCAACTACAACGGTTTGCGCCCGGTCTTGAAGATGTCCTTGAAAGCAGCTACGAGATTCGCCCCCGTTTTCGTCCGGATGGGTACCGCCCACGCATACTTCGACAGGATATCGAGTATGTCAAGATATACCGATTCCCATCGTTGTGTTTGGTAGAGGCGCTCATATCGACCAAATACGCCTGCCATTGGGCATCTATACCACCAACGATGACTCGGTACCGTGGAAAATGGCGACAGAAAGCTCGATGTAAGGTATAGGTGTCTTGCGATAGACTAATACCGTGGGGTTGGGCGGCTCGATAGAGGGCAGACAATGCACTATAGACTGCCGGACTGTCGGGAATGTAGTATAAGTTATCCAACACCTCCCAGCGCTTCATGGTGAAGACTGATAATGAACCCAGAGAGTATCGTGTATTTATAACGAGGTCGAGGTCTGATGTTCGGGTTATATCACCGTTGTATATATCCAAGGTTGACTGATTCTAGCTGGGTAATCGATGATGTCGTCGTCCTCCGACAGTGGACTGTTAAGTGTCACATTTTTGTGGAGTACCGGGTGGTCTTCCTCCTTGACGCGGTTGATCAGTTGCTCCTTGGATTCTGCCCGCCGCGTCACTCAAGGCACGAGCCCAGCCCAACTGAACGGCTGACCGGCCGTCCGGTGTAAACAGCTAGGTCCACAAGGCCGTCCACAATTCAGGGTCTAGGGTGACGCTTCGGGTAAGATCCTGGTAACATCCGAGACGCGTAAAGAACGGCCCACGGTGTACGTAGATGGCGTTCTCGATGTGGATGAGGTTTCCGTCCATTTCACCATACAAGTTGTCAACAATCGTTTGAATTTGGTTCAGGCGTCACGATGTAGGGTAACTGTATTCCATGAGGACTCCGGACAAGCATCCCCGTCTTCAACGATGGGGACTTTAGGCATATTCTATTATAAAGGGTACCACCCACCTACCATTTTCATCTGTCATCCATGACAGACTCACATATTTGTTTTTAATTTTCGTTTGTTGAGGCTAATAATTCCTAACTGTATACAATTATCACAAGAAAACTCCCAATCGATTGAAAAGATAATGGAATATCAAAGCAAAATTCATTCACGTGAATTTTGAGAATAACAAGGTGTAGCTAACGTCATTCGGTCAAAATGACGTTAGCAACAGGTTTGGTGTTCTAAATCCATTAAACATTTCAACTTTATTTAAATCCTTTGGGATATTCAAATTACTCATTTCCTTGGACATTTTAAAATCAACTGCCTGTCACAAGTGTGCTTTGAAATCTAAGGGGATGACATTAACATTTTTCTTGGTCCTCAAAGGTATGTTCACTCAGGCTAAGGGGAAGGACAGCTCGTAGAATTCGTGACATGGTTAACCAAATGACGTGGATGAATGACGCGCCCTCTTACTAACCCGCGTTTTTATACCCATCATGAGGTGACCTTGGCATTATGACGCCAGAATTCCTCATTTTGACCCCAAAAATAGCACCACCGGGAGATTGCCGGAAATGACCGGAGGTGACGTCATCTGTAAAATAGTACCCCTGAAAATTCTGAGGGGAAAAAAAGTCACCCACAATTTTATAAGAAATCGGCCCTTTATATAGTCCTTTGAAAACTAGTAACCAAACGAATTATTATGGATAACAACTTATATTTATTAGCTGGTGCCTTTCCGCTGTAACAGCGTTTTCAAATCAAATGCCGCTTTATTGAGTCAACGCAAATGAAAGATAAATTCGATCCTAGTTGTATTTCTCAAGTAACTCAAGGTCGGCTTCTCGCCTCTCGCCATGCTGTGCGGCCGGCTGCTGGGGATTCCCCTTGTTAGCCGATGACGTCATTGAGCAGACGAACAAAACATGGCGACCGCCTCCAGTTCAGATATAATTTGGTTAAATAAACGAAATAACCTGAATGCCCTTCAAATACTTATCTTCCACCTGGACAATAATGTTATCAGGAATAGTTGAGAACATATTTATAGCTGCCTTCCAACTATATATAAATGTTTTATATATGTGCAGTTGTGTGGCACTAGATCATGGATGTGCCATATTCCGTGGCCATTGATTGCGTGATCAATGAAGCTGTATGAATGAGTTTTGGGTTTGAGTGGTTCGACCGTACATCATGTAGACTGCATAGCGCCAGAATTCTTACCAGTATTCATATTATTTCACTTAATAACCGAATCTCAGTCTGTAAGTTTTGTTCCAAACGGACTACAGAAGTAGAAAAAGAGTCCCCCCCCCCCCCTTGGAAAAAGGGAGAAACAAAACCCACAGCTAAAATATACAGTCTGTATATTTAAGGTAGCTACTCAGAATGAATTTCAGATATATTCAAAATTGGCCAGACTATATGTATGTTTTTCCTCAGAAGTGGCATAATATTCAAGCAGATATGTAGTGTATGGCCAATGCCAATAATTCTCAGCAAAAGTTGTCATACATCATCAGAATCATCTATTTGCATATGCCACAGCTGGTCAAAGGCAGGCACAGGACAAAAAAAACACATAACAGTAGTATTAACTAGTATTAGTAGTACACAGGTATTGGTATTTTCACAAGTTCATTAATTACTAATTATTAATTAATGAACTTCTGGTACCGGTAAGCTACCATGGGGACACAATTAACCATTTAGGGTAGGCTACTATTGAAATAGCTTAAAATCATGAAGCGATCATATATTTGTACATGTTAATTATTTTGCTTATGCGGTGATGTGTAGCACTGCACTCAAGATTGCATGACATCATGCTTAGGCCCCTATGGGTAAAATATACAGTACCGGTACCATTACCCGGTATGTATAATTTGCTAAAATTTGCGAGCAAACATTGTCTGCATCATGCAACCACAGGAGCGTAAATTATGCCGTAAGTATACTACTGTAGATGAGGGTAGACAGCAATAGAAATGTTCTGAGCCATTTCTGACAAATAAAACGCCTTCCAAAGTGTTATTACTTAATACTGTATATACATCTTTCCCAGAAAAAAACCCTTTATGTGTATATTGTTGCAACCCACTGAGTCGGCAGGAAAGTGTAGGCTGGTTTTGAATGGTAGGCCCCTCACTGTCATGATTTTGTGTACATATCGGAATATACCGGACAGCTTCGAAACAATGTTGTACCGGTATTGCTTTAATTTAATGAAATTGCGCACAAGAGTGATGAAATTACAAGCGTCTAGACCGTCATCCATAATTCAGCCGTCGTCCATTAGAGAATATCCGCGTCCATAATCCAAAAGAATCAGTCTTTATGGGGGCTATAGTCATTTGTCAATGCATTGGCCCCGTCTGAGTTTGAAATTAATATTTGGACAACAGTTTTCATTGGTAATGACTCTGCCCCAATTGAAAATGTTATTTCAGGTTTATTCCTGCTAATGTACATGTACCGGGTACTGGACTAGTTGAAAAAAAAACATTCCTCTGTAGGGCCAACTTACTTGAATAACGATACACTGCATGAATACTGGTACAATGTCGACATGTATCATGCAAGCTGCAATTATGCCTACTTAGTGTGTAGGCCTATATCAGATGTTAACTGATATACTCATATAGCATGCACCACATCTGGGCCCCCCCCCCCCCCCCCAATATGAAAAGAGTGGGAGCCAAGGACCACTTTCCCTCCCCCCCCCCCGTCCCCCGAATTATAACTGACATGCCTTGAAATGGCCGGGTCAGATATGTGAAGAGAACCGTCTGAAATTCTAAAAGTGTCCGGGTGAGTACCCCCGTCCCCCGATCACATATTCAGAAGCCCCAAGTATTGACCGTGTTTACATTTGAAACATATGCGATCATGTCTCAACTTCTCCACGAAATTGGTTCTGTCTAATCAACGAACAGCACAAGGTCCATCAATAGTTTGTGTTGTATACATATAATTCTTGAATTACTAAGCGATCGATGGCATAAAAGTATCTACGCCTGGAGGAAAATAAAATAATAATTGTGTGAAGAGGACTTCCTTGTTGTGTGTATAATAGAATGCCGGAACACTATATCCTTATTCGTTGAATATTTGCAATGGTCTAAAGTTGTTTTTCACTTGGGTGGGTGGGTATAGTTGACAGATATAATCGGCGAATATTATTTCCGAAGCAACGCGAGGGAAATTTCATTGAAGAACACCGGTTGGATTTTTTTTTTCAGCTTTTATGAGTCGGTTTTATTGTGAGATATGCTATCCCTTCCAAAGTTCTCAGAAGCGCCAAAGTGCGTTAAATCAAGTCTAAAGTTCCAAAAAATTTTGGGGGAGATTTTCGCCTCCCCCCCCCATCGGAGGGAGGGGGACACCCCTTCCCTGTCCCACCCTGTCTGCCCCCCCCCCCAATATTCAAGTCGCTCCACCGCGCCTGCACAAGCAGCATCCACCATAACTGGTGCTGCTGCTGCGGGGAATATGGACATCTATGGTCCATTTTTATTTGATCGTTGATATCTCCTATCGATCAGCTGATTTTTTGTCCGGACAAGATTCAACTACTGAAAATCCAAGACAGCTGGCAGTTATCTTGTATTACATAGGTAACTGAAAAGCAATCTCAACTATCCTCCCACTGATGTCAAGACACTCTCCAAGTTTGAAGTCGATCAGTTGAACCATTCTCGTGTTATCAGTCAAACAGGAAATGTGTAAAGAACCAACTGCTGACAATGCAAGATGGGTGATAGCGGCCATCTTGGATTATACAGGTAACTGAGAAGCATTCCAAACCGTTTTCTCACCGATGTCAAGCCACTCCCCGAAGTTGAAGCCGATCAGTCCAAGCAGTCTCAAGTTATTGCCCGGACAAGATCATTGCTTAAAATCAGGTAACTGAAAAGCAACCTCAACTCTCCTCTCACTGCATGATGTCAATTGACTCTCCATGTTTAAAGTTGATCAGTTCAATAGTTCTCAGGTTGTTGATCGGACAAGAAATGTGTAACGATCCAACTGCTGACAATGCAAGATGATTGGTGGCAGCCATCTTGGATTACACAGGTAACTGAATTCAAGATGGCGACTAGTGGCCATCTTGGATTATGCAGGTAACTGAAAAGCACTCCCACGTCCTCTCACCGATGTCAAGACACTCTCCAAGTTTGAAGTCGATGGATTCAATCGTTCTCGAGTTAATGTCTGGACAAGATCAACCTGCTGAAATCCAAGATGGCTGATGGTGGCCATCTTGGATTACGCAGGTAACTGAAAAGCAATCCCAACCATCCTCTCACCTATGTTAAGATGCTCTCAAAGTTTGAATAGTTCTCAAGTTATTTGTCGGACATGAATGTGTCAAGATTCAGCTGCTGACAATCCAAGGTAATTGATGGCGGCCATCTTGGATCACATAGGTAACTGAAAAGCAATCCCAATCGTCCTCTCACCGATGTCAAGACATTTTCCAAGTTCGAGATCGATTGGTTTAATAGTTCTCGAGTAGCAAAACTAGCAGACCATAAATATCAATAAATCTGATTGTTTTCAGAAAAATACTTCAGTTTTATTTTTAGACATACATTGGTCATTCTTCCATACATTAACTAAGTGTTTAACAATATTAAAACATATACAGCATGATATAGAGAAAAATGCTACACATAATGTAGAGTATGAGCTAAAACTGTATATTATATTTTCAATAGCATGATATATACAGTGATGTAAGTGCACTTTTGTCAAAAAACCTGAAAATACTATCCTAGCACTTTAGGCCGGGGTCCAGGGGCCGCCTAGGCCCCTGGAAGCTCTGGGGTTCTAGATGGCTGGAGATGCATTCGAGCCAATTTCTGGCAAATAAAATAAGAAAATATGATTGGCAAGCCACTACGTTTTTTGTGTTGTTTTTCAAGCAAAACCTGTTTCATAATACACCCTCATTCTGAAATAAGAAAACTTATTTTGAAAATTAATTTCTGTAAATTTATTCAGAGATTTTGTTGCTGTAAATAATACAGGCAGTGTCTGGTTTGACAGTTTATTTTTGCGTCTTGACAGATGCTTTGCCGATTTTGCGTGAGCTTGTAAAGATTTTCTTCCTGAGCTGCCGTAACGTACTCTTATCATTACAAATGCTACATTCAGCCAAACCTGGCAAATTGAGTTTCCTTATGTAGTCTGAAAGGTGATCCCCGTGATAGTCTTTGTCCTCCAGCCATGACCAACGAAACTTATGTCTATGTGGGCACTGCGATGTAACACGCTCATGATTTTCACTTCGATTTTCACTCCGGCAAAAAAGGCGCAATTTTCACTTCAGACTGCCACGCAATAACCCATAATAGTTTCGGCTGCTAGCGATTTGAGCGCCAGTATTACAGGGAGACAACTCTAGTTGTCTCCCGAGTTGTCTCCCGTATCACGTGGCGGACAAATCATTATAAAAATGGCGACTACGTCGGTTCTTCGCTAGAGACGATCGGGATCCAATTTTGAGGATCAAAAATGGTAACAATACATACTTTATCAAGATCAGGTAAAAAATGCGTTTTTGAACGCTCAAATATCGATTTACTCGACATCAAGTATCACTTTCCTGGTAAAACCGGACGAGAATCTAAATTTCTATAAAAACGGAATTCTTTCCAAGTTTCAACAAAAAACCGGATTTCCGGCAAAAACCGGAAGACTTACATCACTGTATATATATGATGCAGCATCATATATATATACCGCTCATTTCTTTATCCCAACTAACAGTCTATGGATTGACAATGCTTTCTTGTTGACAGTCCTTGGTTGTCTCCACACAGACTATTGTTCTCTCAATCGGGTGGATTTTACATAAAAGATGGACTGCACATTCTCACCTCGACACAATTGAAACATACAGCAACATCCTGATCATTTCTTTATTCTGTGGTTTGTCAATGTTTTCGGATCTTGTGTAGTCCTTGGCTGTTGTATCCAGACAGAACATGGAACACACATTCTCACTTAATCACATGAGCACTATTAAATCATTTTTACAGTAACATAAACATCCCAATCATTCATTAATTATGTGGTTCGTCAGTGCTTTCTTATTTACAGTCCTTTGCGATTGTATCCAAACAGGCTATTCTTCACGTTACAGTTAGTCGTGTGATTTTTACATAAAAGCAGGACCATACATTCTCACCTAAACTCTGATCTCAATAAATATTCTTTAGATATCTGACAGTGAATTGCAGAGCTAATGTTAGATGATCTCTGACAAGCGAGTTCATGTAGACATGGTAGAGAGGAAGTGAATCAAGCAATGATCACCACGGGTCCTCTGCAGCTCTTCAATCCCATTCCCAGTTGATCACAGAAGCTGTGCTTTCAGTTGTGTTGTACAGAAAGCTGAAATGGATAAAAAAAACATTGTAAGAAGCTGATTTCTGATTTACAAGTCTTTAGGCAGCCCTGCTCATTAAAATGTGATTTCAAACGAGGTATTAATAATGGATGGATTTTCTAACATGTCTAATAGTTAATCTTAGCTAATAAACAATTCACATCGATATACTATTTGCTGAATATCCTCAAAATGATGGGACAACCACTTTATAACTGAAAACATGGAAACAGAACTATGTATTTCATGAATATACTTAACTCTCTGCAACTTCAATGTATCTGACATTTATCTGGTGCTCGGAAACTTTAGTATGGGAGTTCAGATTGTGATGTTTTGCTCACCCATTATTGCTCCTATGATGTTACTGTTTAGTGCTGGTAGTTTCTCATAGCCATATCATCAAGGGAGGAGAGTGTTCATCAAGTATCTCTTCCATTAGGTCCCAGGGGTGGTGTTGGTCTCTGACATATCTGATGTTGACTGTTTCATTCTCCAAAAACATATATTGAATTTGTTCATGGCCTGGTGGTACTGGTCCTGGTATACACATACACTGCTTCCAGGAGGCAGTTCAACCATCTGAAACAGTATAGAAACATTTCAATGAAACAATGGTTAAGTACACCTCCTTAATGCAGTCGGACACGTCAGAAGTAGAATGATCAAATATGAAAAAAAATAAAATAATAATAATAATTCGAACAAAGATATTGTGGTTGCCATAGTAATGGTGGCCATCTTGGATATTAGCGCTTGACTTAGGATCAAATTATATGCCCTATGTTTACACCTTCAGATGTGCTGTGACAGTGACAAGGTCGCTTTGCTTGTTGAACCTTGACTGTCGACCTGAATGAACATCCTGTGAGATTAAATTCCCTTATTTCTTCCCAGAGGGGAATGTCACTTGGGCAAAACAAACAAGGCGATGAAATATTCAACACATTGCCTGGTTTTTACAAATTCTCTTGAATATGGGCATATTCAGAGAGGTCATGGGGTCTTGAATGTGATTTGGAATTCCTAAAACTAATTGTTTTTTACTAGGATAGACCCACTCTTTGTCATGGTACAGTTTTGTCAGATGAACCATGCCTAGGCATGATGATTATCATTAGTGATCATACAGAATCCATTTATGAATTTAGAGGGTAATCACATGGCAGTGTGACTAACGTCACAAAACTTACGATGTAGGGTAGGCGTTAGGACTCTGACATGCACTGAGCTCTTGGAAATCTCTCCACCCCAAGTTGAAATCCTGCCTATATTAAGATGGGCATGGCCCAAGTCAGAATCACGAGTGATTTTTATCAAAACCACCAGAAATTTTCATCAAAAGTAGGTCAGCTCAGAACTTGCTGGTAACAGACCGTAATGCACCTTCATGCAAAATAGAGGATTTTGCACAAGTGGCTATTAAATATAAAACTTACTCCACAACTGTCATAACTTTCATATTAAATTGACACGAGTGTAAGATTCTGTTTATCACATAACTATTAATAATCACATGAGTAGTGTGACTAATGTCACGTGACCTACGAAGTAGGGTGAGGAAGATGACTTGGGGGTCCAAGCGTAATGTTATAGGTCATCTAAGTATGTCAAATTTCATCAAAATGCAGTCAGCTCAGAACTTGCTGGTAACAGTTCCCTAATGCAGCTTCATGCCAAAAATCAAGGTTCTAATGTCAACGGTTCTCTTTATTTTGCTGATGAAAGGATTCGGATGAACTGACCAGGCGCATCGCATCCATAAAATTTGTTATGCGAAGTCGATATAGTTTCAAAACTTAACAGAGTTTGAGCAGAAGAAGCCAAGGAGCAAATTCCCCTAATAATTCGATCACCGGAAGTGCAACAAAAATGACATATCTGAAAATATTCTTCATGGCATGCCGCATCATCTACAAGGTGTCATATTTTGCCATTATATGACTTTCTTCAATTTGAATGAAGAATGGGAATGTTACCTAGCTATTCTCTGTGTTTGAATAACTAAGTTGAAAAGTGAACTTCCTGTGATTGAATTATTAGGGGAATTACTGTACCCAGTCATGCCAATGGCACAGATGAATAGTGATAGAATGGCTATAGTATATATGAAATAAATGTTTTGAAAAAATAAATAAATAATGAATAATGATATTATGGATAATATGCTCATTGTGATAATATGCTCATTCAAATTGTGACCATACAGACTTTGGAAATATCTATGACTGTATTTGAGATCGCAAAATCTGTATTTACCATATTATACACATATTAAAACATCGTAATATGTGATAACTGTGGTAGCCATGCATATTCAGTTAGCGCTGGTCTCCAGCCTTCAGGCTACAGGAGGTATCAGATCTGTGTATACACTGATTGAGGTATTATCAGAGGTTACTGATACCGTACAAGGATACCTCAATTATAATAATAAGTTGAATCGGGTATTTTGAACCCATTAATATAATAAGCATTTCCCAGTTTTGATACGCATATCCCATTGGGATGGTATCACTCGCCTAAAATCTGACTTACGAGAACTGCATGTACATGTATGGTGCCAAGGAGAATGAAGAATAAACCTGAAAAAGCAAGGCCTGGGAAAGGTAAATCCATCATACAAGTATTAATAATTGAAAACTGAAAGTGTCTTAAGCCCAGTTGATGCACATGCATGTACATAGTCATAGTATCCAATCAAAGCATGTAATAACTCCAGTTCTGCGAAAGATTCGAGAAAAATACATGGAGAATGTAATAGCCATGAGCAGGGGTCAAAATTCGCATTATATTACATGCAGGACATGTCCGGCTAAAAATTGCTGATGTCCGGCAATTTTTAATGGTAGTTGCTACTGTTTTATATAGTTAGCAGGACACTTTCTACAAATGTCCTGTTCTGTGCCAATTTCCACCCCTGCATGAGTGTATACTATATATGCAGGGCTGCATGATCATGTTTGAATCAATGTTTCAACATGCTCAATCTCATTAAAATTAGATGATGTGCAAACTCGCTAATAGGATCCGACACCCTTGTAATATGGAGCTTGTTCAGTTACCTCGAGTGATCAAGCAGTGACTCCTGATGTGATTGGTCCAATCTATTCGAGGCAATGCTCCCAGATGTAAGCTTTACTCATCACCTTGCATCACTGGAGGTCATTGAATCTTGTTTGTGCAATAAATACTTAAACTTGACACAGGTCCGAGTTCAGCCTCCATGTCAATGCATGCAGGTCCAATTATATGCATCTACAGACTTACGGGTGTCCGACCTATTATCGTGCATTTTTCAAGGTTTATTTGGAATATATAAAAAAGTACTTCTCGAAATGACATGAAAACTGACACTTTGACTCAAGCTTGTCAGTTTTCTTCTATTATGAATTCCATCAATGACGTCACTCCCTTCTGCACGTGCGCAAGCTATCTTTAACTCGACTTTTCAGCTCAGTTCCCACCGTGGACAGTACCAGTTATCGGACACCCATCCTGAACAAAAAAAGTCATGTTGAAGTGCACTGTATTTTCAAGTTTTGTGCATGCATCATTAGCTGGAGTTCTGTCGCTTCAGATGATATGATTGTTGTTCAATTTCTATATGTATTTTCTTGAGAGATCGGGAATTAGACAAGGTGGTAGATCGAATTTCGCACCCCCGCCACAACACGAGAAATTTCGAATTTTGATGAAAACAAAAAAGATAGTTTAAATTTTTTTACTTTCATGGCTATACCTATAATTCTATATTTTGCATATATACAATTAAAAATAAATCTCGCCTTTGTTCTGACATATTATTGCATTGTCATCATGAGCACAACACGTACGCACGAGATGCGTGTCCGATAACTGAACATGTCCGATAACTGTTCCGACACCTGTACTATGTAGCAGGCTAGCCTACATGTACATGTATTCCCCAACCTGTTGGCACAATATATGAATATATCAGATATGACAAGGCCATCCATATCAACCGCTTGTGCTGATTTATGAATTAGTTTGTTTGTTTTTGGGGGGTATTTTTTTTACAGTTAAGACTTGGACAGACCACTGGGCATTTATTTGCCATACGGTCACGCATTTTAACACAATAATGTCTTGCCCACGTTAAATGTCCCGCGGTTTGATGGTGCATTGTGGGATACTTACCAAGTCCCCAGTCTTTTGGAAATTTCGTGGAATCATCATCGTCTTCAGAAGTCTCTTTCTCACTCCTAGGACATGTTCGCATCGGCAAAACTGCCTCCCATAAGGCCAAGCCACTCTGACATACTTCTTCCTCGCTCTACTATTCAAGTACGCAGGAAATTACACATTTATTCAACATTAAAGCCCACGAAATTTCTGTCACCTCGCGTAAAATACCGCAGAATAGGTTCCACAAAAATTCCTCACGTGTGTTTATTCCGTTTCAACGGATCAATCTGACACAATCTGACACACTTTGTACTGTATATCGAGAATAAATGTAAGATGTGGACAGTATCATAATGCTGTATAATCATAAAAGGTGCTCATACGAAGCATACAGCAAAAAAAATCTAGAATACAATCCAAACTAATGGGATTTCCATATTTTACAATTTCCGATTCGATTCCCACTTTTGGACACTTGCACGAATTTTTATTTTCACCAGGAGAGCTAGACAAGGGAGACTATAAAATGACAGATTTCTTCCAACTTCGTCAACAAAACTAATTCCCTTCTTGTGCGCTATTTTTCGACTATTTCAGTTCATTTTGTCCACAGAATTGCTTAACCAAATGCACTGCCAACTTCAACTTGACTGGCGATAGTGTGTTCGTCGCTTTATATTCAATTCATACGTCATATTGCATTCAGTTACAGCCCCCTGAGATCACTTGAGGTCGGATTTTCGCAAACTCTATGAAATAAACATAAATTTACGAGAAGCACCACTCACTTTAATAAAATACAGTTTACATGTATTTGTTGAAGCCAAATTATAACATGTTTTATTCAATACGAATTGCGCACAAGATTGTTTTACAACAGCATGTGTAAAGCTCTTCGTCTATGGTCACGTGACCACCAGCGAAGTCCCATAGGCTGCATTTGGCTGGATTCTATGTCAGTATTAGTTTGCTCGAGTGAGAAAGGCTATATAATCAGCTTGTACTGTCCATCTGTATACTGCTTAAAAAATGCATTGCCTCCAGCCTTGAGTTACTTGAGTTATTATCAACGTCAACAATTCATCGATATCGACATACACTGTTTATCCAATCGATACTATCTAAACATAGATCTATTCTCTGAACAGAACATTTAACTGTATAGAGTTGTGTTTGTAAGACTGAACCAAAAATATTCAGAGACTGTGTTCATCGTGCCGCGGTAGAATATACATTCTGCTGCATACCTAAACATACCGGTTACCATGGTTACTAATATACCGATACTTTTGTTCTTTCAAACATCCCAAAGATATACAACAAACTCAAGTTCTTCAGTGAGAATCCCGATACAATTTCAGGCGAACTTACGTAAGTTGTGATGTTTTTCATTCTGAAGAGTTCGCACGGGTATATATAGTTCCGTTTTGTTTATTTGTAATCTTATGCATGTGAATTATGTCGCCAGGACCACCGTAACCATTTGTGTACAACACACATGCATAAATAGAACCGCAATCATATTAAATTTAATAAACGATGCTTTGATAAACTGCTGAAAGCAGTGAAACTAGTTAGCGAAATCAATCAGTCCGAGTTTGTCATGACTTTTTTCTAGTACTATATTTACCATACACAAAGGCAGTTTATACTGTGATCATATATATATATATATATATATATACAATATCTATGTCACATTTTGAAAGATACTTTAAGGCAGTAAATAATCCTGGAAATAAGTTTTTTAATTTTGACGAAGAAGCAGATTTTATTTACAATAGATATATAAAGAACATGAAGAATGAGATACAAATAATGTTTAGCGAGTTAGATGAGACAATATCACCTAATGAAATTCAATCTGCTATTTCTCAACTGAAACGAAACAAATCAAGTGGGCCAGACTGCATATTAAATGAATACATTATATATGGTGAAGGAAACCTACTGCCTACTATACATACTTTATTCAACAAAATGCTAATAGCAGGCTATTTTCCTCCTGCTTGGTCAGAGGGTTATATTATACCACTTCATAAGAAAGGTAGTCGAAATGAAGTAGATAATTACCGTGGCATAACCTTACTCAGTAATCTTGGTAAGCTTTTTACAAGAGTTCTCAATAACCGTCTGGTTCAGTGGGCTGAAAATTATTATGTATACATTGAGGCACAATCTGCTTTTAGGGAAGGTATGGGCACTGCAGATAATATTTTTGTTCTTCATGGCCTCATAAATCATTTTGTAAATAGGGGCGATAAACTTTATTGTGCCTTCATTGATTTCTCGAAGGCGTTCGATTATGTCTCCAGAGATTTATTATGGTCTAAATTACTGAAATTAGGAGTTCGTGGAAAAATGCTCGATGTTATTGTATCTATGTACAGAGCTGTCAAATCTCGAGTTAAAATAAATGGCCAGCTCAGTCATGAATTCACCTGTACACTCGGTGTTAGACAGGGTGAGTGTTTATCACCTTTTTTATTTGCTATGTACCTCAACGATATAGAAGACGAGTTTTATCTTAAAGGTGCTGGGGGTTTAAATGTTGATATGCTGAAACTGTTTGTATTACTCTATGCAGATGATATTGTGATTTTTGCCGAAAATGTACCTGGCTTGCAAAACGGCCTAAATATTTTGTATGAGTATAGTCAAGATTGGAAACTTGTAGTAAACGCTCAAAAGTCAAAAGTAATGGTTTTCAGGAAAGGTGGGCGTTTGCCACAGAACTTGAGTTTTAAATATGGTAACTTACCACTTGAAATTGTAAGCAGATTTACATACTTAGGAATAGTGTTTACTTCAGGTGGGTCTTTTGCTGATGCACAAGCCACACTCTCAGGCCAGGCGCAAAAGGCAATTTTTCAACTTAACAAAATGTTACATAAATTTGGCGAACTGTCACCCAGACATTCTTTGGAGCTGTTTGGCAAACTGGTGCTCCCTATACTTAACTATGGCGCTGAGGTGTGGGGTTTTGCGACAGCAGGCCATATAGAACGTATTCACTTACAATACTGTAAAACAATTCTTGGGGATAAGAAATGTACACAGAATGATTTTGTGTATGGTGAGTTAGGTAGGGTAGCAATGATCACATGCAGAATATATATTATTGTTAAATTTTGGTTGAAAGTAATTGCATCAAGTGAAAGGAAGTACATTAACCGGGTCTATAGAGTATTATTGGCAGAATCAATTGATCATCCAAACAGGAAAAGTTGGGCAACCCTGCTGCGAGATCTATTAGGCCGCTTAGGTTTATTCCATGCCTGGGAAGACCAGTCTGTTGGCAGCGTGACTGCTTTTCTATCTCTTATACGACAGAGGCTGAATGACAATTTTGTTCAAAATTGGCATGCTCGTTTGCAGTTGTCTAGCAGAGCCAGATTTTACATACATATAAGCACTTTTCGTTTTCAACCATACTTAGACATTGTGGTAGCCAAAGCTATGAGAACTGCTTTTACTAGATTTCGTACATCATCCCACCGATTAGAAATTGAGATGGGTAGATGGAAAAGGCCCATTGAAACTCCACTAGAAGAAAGGAAATGCTCTGCGTGTGACCTGTTAGAGGACGAACTGCACTTTATTTTAATTTGCCCTCTGTATGATATGCACCGTGAACGGTATATACCCGAGTACTACTGGAGGCACCCGACTTATGAAAAGTTAATTAGTTTAATCTCTTCTGACTCGGTGACTGTTATTAAAAATGTGTCACTGTTTATTACAAAATCGTTCAAAGTGAGCAATATGCGTCTTTATGGACCTTAATTTAACGACTTCCTCCCAAACACAAATGTTAACCTCAGTTTTACTGATTAGTTTTTTGCAGATATGTAAACCGGTCTGATATCTATCATGTATTTAGTATATGACTGCCACTTCATCATCTGTATATCATGTTCTTGTATGGTTTCGCTCATGGGCCAGTTGGCCTTTTGCAATAAATAAATATATATATATATATATAGATTAAATGATCACAGTAAAAACTGCCTTTGTGTATGGTAAATATGGTATTAGCAAAAAGTCATGACTAACTCGGACTGATTGATTTTGCTAACTAGTTTCACTGCTTTCAGCAGTTCTTCAAAGCATTAAAATCAATTCGATGGCGGTTCTATTTATGTGCATGTGTGTTTCTCACAATTAGTTACAGTGGTCTTGATGATATTATACACATGCACAAGATTACAAACAAAACGGAACTAATACATGGGTACATAATAACAATAATAATAAATTAAATATAACAGCTTTTGTAATTGACAATGATAGACCTGTATGAGGTATAATTCTGGTCTGCACATGCTTAATCCTTGTCATAAATTGTATACAAACTGTAAGAAATGAATCGATTTGCTAACTATAGCGATTTTCTTCAATGCAGACAATACATGAATAATCGCCTTTGGGATAAATGATTACTGAATTATGTGTATGGGAGGGAGTGGAAGGGGGCTACAGTTTGTTGAGTTCAGGGCGGAATTTATTAATGAAGTGTAGTTCTTTAATTTCCCTAAGTTTATTATTATCCCCGGATAACTTGAAGAATGGGAAAATTCTGAACTTAATATCCAGTTGCCCAGCACTTGTTCCAATGTGTTTTGTCACCGGTAAGAAACGAAGCCTGGGTGTATTAATCTGCTGTCGATGTACGCGGGTTCTGTTTCTAACAGTGTCCCCTGTTTGTCCAATATAATATTTTTTGCAACCACAGCAGACGAGTACATAGACCAGATTTCTAGAATCGCAGTTCATGTCAGCATTGATTCTAAAGGTGAAATTGGTTACATTAAATGTGAAGGAATTACCTATGATTAAGTTGTTTCTACAGCATTTACATCGTTCATTTATGCACTTAAACTCGATGTGACTCGATTAATCCACGGACAAGTAACATTAATTCCTCAAGTACCTACAAACAGGGTGGAGAATGATATTATATCTATATGGATAATTAAGCACTTTAGCTTTCGTGTACCACCATTTAAGCCTGTTCAGTCCGTTGTGTTAGTAGCATGGTTGTGTATCTCCTAACAACCGCCACCATCTTAGAACTAGCTTGAAATTGTATTCTCAATGAAGAGCATATCTCAGTGTCAAAGTATTTGAATACCCGTCACGCTATAAGGTTTTCTCTTCATAATTGTTCACCATATACAAAGCCAGTTTATCTGTTTTCTTTCTCAAGTACAATATATATATGCTCACCATGATGGGTAGGATATTATGTTAATGAATATTCACAAGGACCTCCGGAGGTTACCACCAATGCGTGGCTTCTCCCATGAAAACCCATATAGACCGCACGGTACATGTTCTACTCAAGCTAATACAACATACCATTTACCTGTTTAGCGATCGTCAGCGATAGTCACGCACCAGTACACACAGTCAAGTGAAGAAGCAGGCCGTAGACCGGGCATGTTTTCCATAAGGTTCACCGGTTAAACAACGGGAGAAATTAGCTATAATGGTAATGCTGATTATACAAAAACGGAAGGAAATACGTCAAACAAAATTGTCATATACCAAACCTGGCATTTATCTCGCCGAGTATTATTTATTTATTTATATCCAGTCGTTTTCGAATGAAAACAGCATTTTTGCTTATTTCTCCCGTTGTTTAACTTAGGTCAATATGGAGTACATGCCCGGTCGAGTGTACAGACTGCGTCTTCGCCCGACTGTGTGCGTTGGTCTGTGATGATCGTCAAAGTGGCAAATATATATGGGGTTTCTCGTGATCTCTCATCATATAACTATCACACATCAAATCAAATCGGGATTGGCTAAACTATCAAGTAAAAACACAGGAGCTATGTCAATTTCTTCCTGTTTTGTTTTCTCTTGCTGTTCGGTTGGGAAATGCATTAATTCCATGTTTGGTCATCAATGCTGGAAGGATGTCCAATAACAGAGACAGCAGATGGCTTTGTTCCTTGTAGAGGATCCATTTCTCGGTGTTGATGTTTGATGTGTCCCTTTAGGGATCTCTGCATTCTGAACGCCTGTCCACAATGTGAACACTCGAATGGTGTCTCCCCAGTGTGTTTTCTCGTATGTTCTTCAAACACAACTCTACTGCTGAACTTCTGATCGCATACTGAACACGGGTATGGTCTTTCGCCAGTGTGTAGCAGATAATGCATTTTCAAATAATGCCGCCCCTTAAACACTTTACCACAAATGTCACAGGTTTGGGATAATCCTTCATGCACTATTTTTACATGCTTTACGAGTGAAGTTTTGTATTCAAAACTTTTTGCACACAATGTGCATGAATAGGGTATTGCCGATCTTCTGCAAGGTACGTGATTATCGAAAGCAGACCTCCCACTAAACTTTCCAAGACACTTTGAACACGAAAATATTGGCACAGTGGCACTGTGTAACATAGAATGCTTTCTTAAAGAGCTCGGGTCCTTGAACACTTTACCACATACTTCACAGTCTTTAGTGAGCCCTTCGTGTTCTGCTTTTATATGTTTACGTAGCGTGGCTTTGTGTTTAAAGGTTTTTCCACAAAGAGAACAAAGGACGTGTCTACTAGAATCCTCGTAATGGATACGTGCATGCTCTTGAAGGTGAAATAAGGTAGAGAATCTTTTCCCACAAACAGTGCATAAGTGAGGCTTCTCACCAGTGTGAGTTATCATGTGACGTCGGACTTGACATTGGAAGCGGAAATGCCTACCACATACGGTACACGGGTAGGGTTTCTCCCCAGTATGACCCATCATGTGTTT
Organism: Hanleya hanleyi; assembly: GCA_036873755.1. Classification (NCBI taxonomy): domain Eukaryota; kingdom Metazoa; phylum Mollusca; class Polyplacophora; order Lepidopleurida; family Hanleyidae; genus Hanleya; species Hanleya hanleyi. Next base: position 5,897 of record JAVTVY010054860.1, on the reverse strand, counting down.
TTGGAGAAGAGAGGGCCTCGTGAACTGTTTGCCACATTCCTTGCAGGTGTGGATACCCTCTCCTGTATGTAACCTGACGTGTTCATTGAGGTCACTTTTCTTACCATATCCGTTTCCACAGACTTCGCATTGATATGGCTTTTCCCCAGTATGCATATTCATATGTTCGGAATAAAGTTGCCTACCTTTGAGCTTCTTTCCACAAATTTTACACTCTAGAGGGTCTTTCTTGTCGTTTGATCGTCGCTTTGTATTGGTGATTTTGTCACATTGAGCGAGTTTATTTGATCCTAGGGTGATTTGACTTTTATGCTCAAAGTCTCCATTGACGGAACCAGTGCCAACCACTGCCATTTGAGACTTTCCAATAGAATCAACCATTTTATCATCAATGTCAACCAAACAGTCATCAGCACTGTTCATATCGCCCCTAGCATCTCCTCCTTTCACACTATCATCATCATGGTTACTGTCAATGAGGTCAGCTCCACTTTCACCAGCCTCACTGATAGCAGCTTCAGCATTACAGATATCACCTTCAGCTTCACGAATATCACCCTCAACCTCACTGGTATTAGCCGCCACATCATCGATATCAGTATCGACATCATCGATGTCGGTAACAGAATCACCAATATCAGCCTCCATATTAGAATCAGCTTCAGTATCAACAATATATTTGGTTACATTTCGATCGTTGGACCCAACAGTAGGCTCAGGCTTAACTTCATTATCAGCATGGTCAGCTCTAACATCACTGTTATTCCCCACACCAATCCAGTTATCAGCTGCAGTGTAAAGCTTACCAGAACCATCATTTCCCAAAGTTAATTCAGCCTTAACAGCTCCATGAATGGACACAGCTGGACGTTTTCTCGGTAATCTAGACTTTGTTGCTGCATTTTCATATTTCCTGTCCAAAGTGATGCTTCCTGTAGAATCAGAGAGACTCTCGTAAAGTTGGACATGGATTTTCATGTGCGCCTTGAGTGCTGTTTTGTTGGCAAAGCCTCTTCCACACTGTAGACAGAAGCAGGTAAATGACAGCACATTGGTTACTTTTAAAATGTGAATTTCTTGGCCTTTCTCGGTGATAATGCTTCTCTGTATTTCCATGAAAAATAATTCTGTTGGAACACCATTCATGTCTGTACCCACAGTTTGTAGAATTGGCTCCATACTTTCAGTTGGATTTTTTTTTTCTTTCATTCCTGCGAACAAAAAGTGTGAAAAGTTAAACATATTGCTTGTTCCTATGTTTGGACATATCGCTATCAGTAGGCTAACTCACTGTCGGTAATAACGTTACTAGTTCGCTCGTGTGCAACACTGAAGGGGGAGAGGGATTCGGTAGTTAGGATTTATACTGAACCTTCGGCGTTGGGCTTCGGCGTATGGTCTTACATGTGCCTGGCTCACTCCATCAGTGCCTGACATTCAATCAATCAATATATCAAATGTTTATTGCTCAACTTTGCATTTACAAAGTACCGGTATTGGCATTAGCAAAACTATAATCCTACAGGCCAGGCAACAGTGAATGTACATCAGGTACATTGACAAAGTTACAATAAACATATTTGCAAGCGGAATATATTAGTTGAAGGTACTCAGCTGGGACGCCGGTGTTTGGAAGTCCTTCATCAGGGGAAGTTGACCTTGGCTTTACGATACGGAAACACCTACACGTACGAGGTTCAGTATATGTTGCTATTGCCTTATGAAGAGTGTGTGAGTGTACCAAGTATGGACGGCACAAACCTAATGTATTTCGACATTTCTAGTACATGTTCTAACATGTTCTATACATAACCTACACTAGATTCCAAGGAAAGTTGTGAAAAAAATGCATAAATAATAATCAAGGTCTGTTAGATTATATATACGCGCTACAACAGAGTTGATTCTCATGGGTACCCACAATTTCTGAATGTCTTCTCATTCGGAATCCGGACTAAACGCCTGAATGATGCATTTCTAAGAACTACTCTAAGCGATGTGGGTTATGAACAAAATAATGGGACGAAGGTTGTCAATCGTAGCGAAATTTTGCCATAAAATTATAACAAATCCCCAAAAGATATGTCCGTGCCAATACATTATGATAGATAATATAGATAAATTGTATTGACAACAACACTGGCTTCCACACAGTCAATACAATGCATATACATGAATTGGGAGCCTTCACTCCAAAAGGGCACATCAGGGGGTTCGCTGTATGGGAAAAGGGACAAATAGGGGGATCGCTTCAGTGTTTGAAAAGGGCATTTATATGAGAAAAATATATAATATTTCCGAAAGGGGGGTTCGCCGGAACCCATGCAGAATCCCGGCTACGGGCCTGATGTAATGGGACATTTTATAATAACAAACACACCGTAGATTCCGTTACTGTCTGAGTTTTTCGCAATGATTAATACATATGTATCACACAACTTGTTCAATATTGGTTATAATAGGAAGAAACTTGTAACCTACTTCAAATCTACGGCATGCCATTTACCAATGTTATCTATTTATTTTTGTCGTGATTATGGTAATTATAACCCACTGCTTCCAGGAGACTGGAAAATGTTCTTCTGGGTATATATGGTGATTTGTAAAGTGCTTTTATTGACAACTGCAATTGGCGAGAACTTCAACTGTTTGGGTTTTATCGTAAATGTTTGTGAAATTCTATTCTAAGGATGGTAGGACGCGTGTTAACACTTAATTTTATGGTGAGAAATTTCTCCTCTAAAATTCCATAATGAAAAATATATATATTTGTGAAATTTTGCAGATACTTTGGGCAATACTGCATCCATGTAAATAAGCCCCAAACCAGTTACCATAGCAACATTATTTGAACAGCTGTATTTCCCTTCCAATGGTAATGTCCTATAGAGGAATTCAATACTTGAGCCTTGAGAGTTTTCTGAAAAATCTCATCGTATTTCCAACATATATTTGCAGATTTATAGATGGCTCAACCAATCCTGCTGATCTTCTTACTGAATTTCTCAATGACACCCATTTCATTCATTGCAATTACCGCATGAGCGAATGTGTCAGCTAAATGGATACCGATATTCGGTAGATCCGATAACGAACTGATACATTTGACTCGAACAACAGATAAAGTGGAATTCTGTCTGAAAACGATAACTTTCTCGGTCCAGTGTTCTGGAGCCTATATTTGATTTGAATACAACCGAAAGATAGACAAGATCAAGAGCATTCACCAGTCTCGCATATATTTGAGGAAGAACTGACATTGTTTTTTGGGATGTTTGGAGATATTAACAATACAAAATTCTTGTGATATTGTTAAGCCTCTAAAAGGCTCCAAATAACTGCAAGTAGAATCTGGAGGTGGCCGTCACATACTTTGTTTTTCTGCAGAGTCCGTAACCCGATGTAAAGTTTAGTTGGGAATTTGCAACATTCTGATGAGTCAACTTTGTCGTAGCGCGTATACCTAAAACTGTCGCTGTTGTGCGGATCTGCTTTGGTTATACATGTAGGTGAGCAACAACAAGAGCAATTGGCTACAAGAAATATTGATCAACGTGGTGATGATAATGGATATACCTCCTCCCCCAACTTTGTATTTTTTCCGGTAATGTAACCAGGCTGAACGAATAGATTAGCGTTACTGTACGGCGATCGTTTAGTCCCATAAAACGTGACGATGTACGGTACCGGTACTACTTAACTAGCTAAGATTCATAGCGTCTCCCTTCCCTCAACGCTATGCCGACGACAAATACATTTCCCTGTTGGTAACTCGAACATCTCCATGGCGCACTTCACGCCCTATTGGACCTTCATTAACTTGAGAAAATGGGCCGCCATCAATAAAAATACAGAAATGACAGACTAACTGGCCCTTCGTCGGTCATATATTAATTACAAACATTAAAATTATCCCTATAGATCCTCAAAATCACCTGAAATCGAGGGTCAAGAAGATGGGCATTTCCGTCATAATAGACCCCGTGTATACAGGGGATGATGATCACAACATCGATTATGGTATTTTTATTCATGGCGGCATATTTTCTCAAGTTAATGAAGATCCAATAGAGCGCAAAGGTAATAATAAGTGCGCCATGGAGATGTTCGAGTTACCACCAGGGGAATGAATTTGTCGGCATAGTGTTGAGAGAAGGGAGACGCTATGAATCTTAGCTACGGTACGGTAATACCGGTTCATGTGTTTATATTATGTCAGTCACGCCAATGATATCGTCCCGCGTTGGACCCCCGTGAAATGTCCTAAACTACTAAGCGTGGACAAAACTAACATACTGAATTTTCACTCCGAACATGCCCTCAAATTCTCAAAATCAAGTGTACAGCCACCGGTACTACGGTAGCCTGTAAGGGAACATCAGAACAGTTTCTTGCGTGAACATATCGCCACCAAACGCCACTGTGAAAACGCCAGAGAGAGAGAGGAGAGAGAGAGAGAGAGAAAAATAATAATAATAATTGTGTCATTAGTCATGTTAGTAGTTGCTAAAAGCTGCATTACTCATTGTAAAAATTGACAAACTTCTAAGCTGTACTCCACGTAAACACATCTAATGCACAAGCTTTCGACTCTCATGCCGGAGCCTTTATCAAGTGATCTGTTGAATTTCATAAAATTGCCAGTAAATATACATATTGACCAATTTTTATCCGTCTCCATGGAAGATCGAGTGTTATATAGTGGTTTCAACTGTTTACTTATTCTCATGGAGTTTAGAGTCTTAAAGTACGGCAACATAATACACAGAGCGTGTGACGTTCTGACGTTACGTCACACGCCCTGTGTATTATGTCGCCGTACTTCAAGACTCTAAACTCCATGGGAATAAGTAAACCGTTGAAACCACTATAGTGTATCTCTATATAACATTCGATCTTCCATGGAAACGGATAAACAAGTGAACAATATGTATATTTACTGGCAATTTTATTAAATTCAACAGATCACTTGATAAAGGCTCTGGCATGAGAGTCAAAAGCTTGTGCATTAGATATGTTTACGTGGAGTACAGCTTAGAAGTTTGTCAATTTTTATAACCAACGAACCCACGTATGAACCTCAAACAGTATACATTAATCATATTGTTAAGCTAAATTTAGCTAGGCCAAATGATGGACTCCTATACACACATCCCGCAAGTACTTTGCCATGAGCTGGCATCAAACTGCTTTTCGAAATAGATAATTATCAAGATCATCGCTGTGTGCATCGTTTAGGCTCTGCTTAATAAGATTAAACTATCCAATGGTTATTATGTGGATTACATACAAGAAGCATATATAGCCGGTTATCATTTCCGATTTACCTCGGTTGAATCGACACCTCAGTAACGACATCTCAGTTGTCCAAATAAGCGTGTATTGAGGTCCGTGGGAATGGAAGTTCAGCATTTATTTTGACCTGTTTTGTTCTTTGCGTCATGGCGATTAGCTCAAGCTATACCATAGAATCTGACTAGTAAACACGCCCCCAACCCAATTCCCCCAACCCGCCTTACATTAGCTGGAGTTTCCTCTGGACCTTCACCACGACGGACGATTTTTGATGGATATGGCGTGGATTGCCGGGCTATATACACCTCACCTTAATAATGTCGTTTGCTGTAAGACCACGTGGTATGGTTGTACTAACCACAGTCAGTCATGTCAGTCGTTTCTATATAAATTATTTGCCACATCAATCAACATCTAAAGAATGTGCCGTACCAGTTTCTCACCCATGTCAACGTGACCGGTTGACAAAATAATGTCCACTCCATTTAAGGAAACAAATTACACTTTTCAGAAGTGTTGTGGGGGCGGAGTGGGGTTGAACTGAAAAAATCCCAATAGTTTCTTTGTCGTCTATTTTCAATCCACACACTTTCGAATGGTAA
>JAVTVY010054859.1:0-28459 GCA_036873755.1 Hanleya hanleyi | reverse complement strand
GAGCATCTCCTCAAGATAGAAGAAATACCAGAATTAAAATCGGATATAGATATGGCGAATCTTCCAAATCAAGTGATCAATTTGGCAGCCGTTGCAATTCGTCAACAGAAAGCATTTTCGGTTCTATTCCCATATTATCCTTTTTATGGTTATGGTTATCCTTAAATGGTTATTATTGCCTCATCTCTGAGGTCAGTTTCTTCTCAGATATACGAAATCACTTAACTGTTAAATACAGAAGTGAGCGTATGCAACTGAAACTGCGTAGATTGAAATACATACCGGTACTGGCAAATGTAGCCGTCGCCGATTACATTTTGCAGAATGCAAACGCGATTATACGTTTCTTTACCTGGAGACAAACTGTTTGCTTGAAAAAACAATCCCAACTTTTGTTCTCGTTTTCAAGGTTTCATAAAGAAGCTTAATAGCATTCAGAAAGCAACTCTATGGAAAACATTGCCGACTATACATGCTACACTGGCTGAAAGTTAATCATACCGTTTCGGGAAGCCATAATTGCAGTATTTGCATGCATCACATGGCAGTGTGACTAAACGTCACAGGACCTACGAAGTACGGAAGGAATTAGGACTCCCGACGCGAACTGAACTCTTGAACCCCCCCCCCAAAGTTGAAATCCTGCTTAAATTAAGATGGGCACAGCCCAAGTCAGAATCACCAGTGATTTTTATCAAAAATCACCAGAAATTTTCATCAAAAGTAGGTCAGCTCAGAACTTGCTGGTAACAGTCCACTAATGCACCTTCATGCCAAAAATCAAGGTTCTAATGTCAATGGTTCTCCTTATTTTGCCGACGGAAGGATTAGGATCGACTCACTTCACTCACTCACTCATTACCGAACATAATGTTTTTACCAAATGCGAACAATACCAATACATAAGACAAGCGGATTTCACCTTTAGTAATGGCCAGTTATTCGTTGATTGCAAATTTAAGAGTAAGAATATCTCTTATAAAAGCTGCCATCTATCCGCACATGTCCGGTTGAATATCGCTAGATATTCACGTGGACCTTCTTAAAACTAACACCAGTACGAGGCTTCAGCAAAGATGCATCTGTGGCTTATTTGCTCCCGATCACACCGGACGAAATTTCCTAGACGCATCTCACAGAAATTAACAATTTAAATCAGTGTGCGAAAAATGAACACCAGGCGCACTGAAGAGAAGATATATTTGATGTCGGCGTATAGTGAATGATGTTACCACTGTTCTCATATACCGAGACAAACACACCCAGGCAAATCTCTGTCGAGGTTTGATTGGACTGCATTCATGCAGATGATTTCCAACTTGTGAATTTCAAAATTATATTTATTACCATCTGCGCGAACCCAGTCAAATCAAATCTCAAAAGAGATGTCCCTTGGCTTCTTCGCTGTGATGCATAATTGAAGTGGGTGCACCTAGCGCTAGAGTGGTTTTACAACTGATATGGAACTGGACATGTGTAGATGATTATTACTGAAAGGATTTATTGACCTCAGTCTTGTGAAAGAGAAAGTGCAACAACAGTGATGCTGATTTATATTTATCACAAAAAATATGAGTTCGTAGGGTTACAGGAAACCTAAAATTCATTTTGAATGACTGTAGGTCCTATAAATAACTGGGAAGCACTTGCATGTCATATAATTTTTATTCTGTCTATTGAAAGCAGTTCCAGCATAACAAATGGTGGATTTGGAAAAAAAGTTGAAGAAAATAATTTAGAGAGAGAAAAAAACCGCAGGATGTTGTATTACACGGCATCACATTTTTTTGGCCTAATATTTAAGTCCTTTTAGTCTTTCAAGGTTCAGTTTAAAAGCATTTGGAGGCAATGAATTGCTACACACCTAAAATTAAAGAGTATTCTGTCAAATGGCATACCGGTACTCCCTATCCCACATTTCAAAGTCTATTTATAACAGTGTTCATGGTACTGCAGAGAAAAAACATGTGACTCCACATTCATTGGAAGCCAGTTCATGGATCAATTCCGTCTGATTCACAATCAGTCCATGTTATACTCCTCTCAGTTCAGATATTAAAGATTCAGTTATTGTAATATTTTCTATGTGTTGTTCCCTGTATTATTCCATATATGAAGGCCTGTATCATTCAGTACTCTGTTATTTCTCGAAAAATCATAATGTAAGAGTTAATATGTCCAGTCCACATTGAAGAGAGCATGGGTCTGCATTTTCAAAATGTCTTCTTTTATTTCTGTTTCTCTTCACTTCTGGTATTTCAATCTTCAAGCTGTAGAACGAAACAAATGTAAGTTATGATATATCTGAAAAATCTTAACTAACCCATAGAATCACATCAACATAGCAAGTATACTTCATTCTACCTTTTAAAGAGCTATTTTTTCACTGAAGTCATCTAAATGTCTACTTCACAATTGTCCATATAAGTTGTAGTGAACCCTAGCTACCGTTTCTCAATGTATACAATTACAAATTCATCTGACATGTCTGAAGGGTTCAAGGTACATATAATCTGACGGTCTAAAGAACCCTAAGGTCACCATATGAAGATAATTTGATCACTTACATTCTATTTGACCATGTATAGGTAAACTTGTTTGTTCCTCAGCAATATGTAAGCTTAAACAATACTAACTATGCACTGAATAAGATATAATTATTTTTAGCACATAACTAGTATACTAGTATTACATACCAAGGAAAACAGATGATTTTTATCAACTTGTGAGATACATGTATTCCCCGAGAAATTGTAAATAGTTCAACCAAACTTGGAAGGCTGTGGTGAAATGAGTGATGAATGTTAATTAATATGGATGTAAAACCATTTTTTTTACAAACATGCTACATAAATGATAATTGATTTTTTTGCTATCCAAGATAAATTACCCAAATTTTGCTTGTGATGATAGCTTACATATTGATCTTCTACATTGAATTCTTCAACATATTTTGGGACTGAAACTGTCATTTTCTTGTTTTGTGAAAGATAATCTGTCCATGGGGTGAGAAAATTTAACTCATAAATTTTAAAGATTTTTACCCTATGAACCGATTATTTTTCTTGCAATAAGAAAATGACATTTAATGTCCTAGAATATTTTTTAAAAATCAGAATTAGTGATTCTAATACATTAAATATTGAAGGTAAATCTGAAAGCTAGCAGCGTAAATAACTTTGGGGTAATTAGTTAGATATTAAAGACTACGTATTTGTCCACTTATGTCTTATGAAATTACAAGAAAATATATTTATTTCTAGAAACACATCAAAATTCTAGAATAAGCTTACAGATCTTTCCAGATTTAATATCTACATGTAAAAACAAAGTTTTTGTTTTTGTTTTTAGAAAACCATTTTTTGATGTGTAGTTATACATTTGTTCAGTGCCACCCACTGAATAAATAACAAACTCATCTTAAGCAATTGCTAATTAAAATTAGAATGTATCTTACTTTCAACTCCTCCACATATATGACAGCCAGTGTTCAGGTTTAAACTTTCCCTCCAAACTCAATGGTGGTTTTAGGTTCTGCAACATGAGAGCAAGAGTACACATGATTTGTGTATTAAAGGACAGGTTCAATTTTGATTTGTTTGCGCTAATGACATAATGTTTATAAAATACCTTTCATATTGCACATGGCGATATGATGTGTAGAATGAAAGCTTATTACACGAGAAACAGTTCAGTATATGATGTAGGTATCAAAATGTAGTACATGTATCATTTTCCACACAGCAAAACTACCATTCTTAGTTGATGTGATCTTAAAAAGTAATTGGATCAGCTTGATTCTGTTTATACATGTATAATGGGAAATCATGGCCTCAAACTTTAACAAGCACATTTTTTTTTTGTTATAGCCATTGAACTATTTACATATTCCGTATATAGTATCGCTGAATTTTTATCCAAGGTAAACTTAGTCTGCAAAATCATATATCTTGATATCATCTAACAAGGCCCAAAGAATTCATCATTGCCAATGCCTGAGACAAAGTTCAGATCATAAAACTATTACATATTTGTATATTTGTGTTTGTATATATTGCGCACAGAGAGGCCTCATTTGAAACAAAGAAATTAGATCTCTGGAAAACTAGGTGGTTTTAGACTTCCTCATTAGAATTATTAGATATGGTAATTAAAAACATTCATCTTTTGTTACTTCACCTTAATAAGCCGATTCGATCATCAAAAAGTTGGACTGTGGCGTTGCCTCAAACAAATCGGCATCACAAGTCACTGTAAATTAAAATGAAATAATTTAATTTCTTCACAGATTAATATGTGAATCACAAAACCCTGAAATAAAATCAAAATATTGAAATTTGTGTGTGGAGGGGGGGGGGGGTGAGGAGGGGGCTGGAGTAATGGGAGCTAATTGTTGATATAATTTTAATTTACTGAATATATATAGGCCCTAAATAGGCAGTAAAAAATATATGAATATGAATAATATAATATATAAACGGTTGCAATCCGATTTTGGGTGAAATATTTGAACAAAATGACGACTGACAATGTGAATATCAACACGTGCGAGACTGTAACCTGTAAAACACACCAATTCAGTCACCGCACCCTTTGCCTTTAAATTGGTGCTCAACTTGAACTACTGAATGCAACAACAAATGGAAGGTCTCAAAACAAGCAGGGATATGTACTTTATAAACACCCAAGTTGAGCTAATTCTGAGTAGTCGGATAATCTGTTTTCGAAAACATTATTTACCCACTATTTTACAGCATTTCGTGCCAAACTTGCTTCACAATGGCGCCAAGACGGGACACACTCATCGCACAAAGTTGTCAATATTTTTACAAATACATCAGCCCCTGTCCTATTTTGTATGAGTTAACCAGTCATTGGCACCCATACTCTATAAATATGTTCATGTTCAAGCAGAAACCACAAATTGAAATAGTTAAAACTGACATAAAAGACACCAACCTGCTGTTGCAATGTTGACAACTTCTGCGTCTTCGCAAGTCACGTGATTCGGCTCAAGGGGTCAAGGTCGCGTCAACAAAATGCCGGCCAAGGCCTAACCCTATATGCAGCGAAGGATGACGTAGCGTAATGTGGGTTAGGTATCCAGACTAAGGATGACGTAGCGTAATGTGGGTTAGGTATCCAGACTACCAATTTTCCAGCGGAGAGCGACCCCTGGTGGCGAGGTTGGACAAAATGTGGACTGGATAACATGTAAAGAGATAGGGCGGCCTGAAATAGTGACATAAATTGAGCAAACGGCATTTTCAAGAACTTCAAAATTGAGCTGGGTGGCATGACGGATCACCCTTGTCAATTTGATATTTTGTATCTGCACATATCCACGTTCAAGACGACATTTTCTATTGCAACGCCAACGACGTTATTAGATAAGCGTAATGCCCTTTGTTTTACGTCATGATGCCGTCGTTATATCCGATTGTCGCATGACGTCACAATACAACGTTGCTACAAGAGCGATACATTGTATAGGTTTTGTCCTACCCGACTCAAACGCCCACTGGCGGGCAGGAGCAAATACTCTTACCATTACGGTTTGGAGACTTCCTTATTGAACATGGCGCCACAGGCCCCAGTGTCTGGACAGTAGAATTTAAATTCAGTATAATTTAAATAATTTAATGTTTTTTAATTAAGGCATCCTATAATACAGAGCTCTGTATTATAGGATGACTTAAAAAAAAAAAAATTATTTAAATTATACTGAATTTAAATTCTACTGTCCAGACACTGGGGCCTGTGCATGGCGCGTATAAAGTGGAAGTTGTCGATTGGAAAATTCAGACGGCGATATATGAGTTACTATTTCACAATAGAGCGCAAGATTTTAAAATAGTGCGCAGGAGGGGATAGAGATTAGATGTACGACAGTTTCAGAGGTGGGTGATTCGTAATAAAATTATCTAAAACCCTCGCTGGAGGTGACTGGGGCCGACCTATAGCCCTCATACTCGTGAGGGCTATATATTATTTAGCTAGCTGTTAGCCGCCATACGCATTCTTGCCTATCAGTACAGGTTCATAACTCGAGAACGCGAGAGTGCAGGTGAGCGAGAATGCGAGTGAGCGAGAATGCGGGTGAGCCAGAATGCGAGACTGCGAGGGCCAATACTCGACAATGCGAGGCGAGAAAGCGAAAATGCGAAGCGAGAACGCGTGGAGGGAACACGAGATCTCGCGTTCACGCCTTTTCGCCCTGTGGATAATTTTGAGGTGATACCCATACAGGTATATATTATCAGAAACAAATAAACTAAAATCTGTCCATTTTAATTGGTCTTCCACTACAGGACTTAATTGTCAAAAATCAATAGTTAGATCTGCAGAAATTTTCTTTTTGCAGCGTATATAACAAACTGAACTCTGGATAAAATGACTGCAATTACTCCGTGATATTGATAATATATCACGCTTGAAATAATTCTCTTCACATAAAACTCCAGTTTAGTTTCTTGACGTACCGGGACTCAACCTCAAATGGGTGCAACCTGCCCACAGCGCATGCTCCGTTTCAGAGGCAGGGGTAAAATGGAGTGAGCCTGTGAGCGTTGCTTCGCCGAAATCGAAAATTGAAATTTGACCGTCAATTCTCAATATTGGATATTTCTCAATATACTCAAGGGTCGATCAACTGGCAGAAGGGGAGATAACCCTGTTTGGAGGTTGGAGATGGACCTCTCGTTCTCGACTCGCATTCCCGTCCTTGCAGTATCGCATTCTCGCGTTATGAACCTAGTGTATTCTTTGGGCGAGAACGCGAGTGGTCGCTATCGTCTTCCATAATTTTATTTGGCCAGGATATATTACTTCGACCAGAGGCATATTCTAAAAGTCTCCATTGACAGTTTGAACAGCCCTTTGTGAACTGGTGACAGTTCTATACCTGGACGATATGATAGATTCATACCTCTGCTAATATATATATGGTTATATCGGGTCGTAATAAATGCAACTACCAATACCGTACCAACTATAGTCAACTTCGTACCAACAATAATCAACCAACTGCTCAGGAAATCTTTTACTGGCTCATTGCATAGTTGGAAACTATGATGGCGGTCTGCAGTGAAAGACTTACTTCTGACCGTCAAACTGGCCCAATTTAGTTGTGGGGAATTTCATGGTAAGTACATGTTATATCTTTAAATCAGTCGCTTTCATAAATGAATATCCACTTCCAGCGAGGGTTATGAACTCTCTGAAGCTGGGGAAATAGGCCTACCGTACCAAATCAGGAGGGGAAAAATACAGATTGCTTTTGCAACGTTCGGTTGTTGTATTATATTGTTCGGATGTTGTTAATGATAAAGCGTAATTGAGAGAGGCGTATATAAGTTGGCGTCTTCGATCGATTCATTTGAATATTACGTTTCTGAACTTTATCCCTATAACAGCAGCTGAGTAAATCAGATTTTTTTTTATTTTAGGTGAAATAAGATCCCTTCAGGGCACTTTGAGTTAGAAAAATGTACGATTTTGGAAGAAAACGTAACCCATTCGGTCACCATCCTCCCCACAGCGCATGCTCCATTTCGCAGGCTTCATTATCCATCCCTGCCTCCAATAGTTGACCTTTACTACGTTGCACGGTTCAGTTTGAATTCGGCCGAACAACTCATTCAGTTTTGCACATGAGCGAAATACTTTTCATATGCTCTGTCCAGATAAACAGGGAAAATAATCTCCAGATAATTCTTTTCAACGCTAGGTCAACAGAGGTATTATGCAGACTTGAAAAGTAATCGAAATATTCGGCAAACATCTATTTTGCTATACATGATGTCACTTCCGGCGATGTGCGCGAAGGCGCCGAATCCGGTCCAAAAATCTGACTGGCGGCTGGGGTACTATTAGACCCCCAGCGAGGTGGTTGTTCGGTCACCCGTACTGGATTTACCCATAATGCTTAGGCCCGGGGTTATGCAAATAGGTCGTTTTTACTCACTTGCATATAGTTAAAAGTCACAGTGCATCTTCGTACATCAAGTCTATTACTACGTTATAGCTCTGAACCAGTTGATCAGGGCGTCGGTTTTCTTTAGAATTGATGGCATCCGGCCAGCCAATCAAAACGAACACAGGCAGGGTTTGTAGAGTGACGTCATCCTCCAGTGGCGAGGTCATCGCCCCTAATATGGTGGTTGTCTGATGGGATAAAAATATGTCAGTCAATCAATAACCCACTCCTATACCACATTTTTGCTTTAAGTTGAATTCAATTGGGTTCGAGATCATTGACATCAATCGAGGTGCTAAACGGACTCCCTTTTGTGCGATTTTTTCTTTTCTAGTTCCATTTCCGCTCAGTTCTAACAAATTTTGGTCATGCACCAAATACACCAATGTTTAGGGATTTCAAATCAGTTAAAATGTTCATGTGACATGCTTTAATTACTGCAAACACTTCGACAATGGATATTCCCCGGCAAATAAAGTTTTGTCGAGATATTTGCGGTAATTAAAGCATGCCAACTGAATATTTTAGCCGATATGGAATTAAATACTGCTATCTTTGGTGCATGACCACAATTTGTTGAAACTGTTGTGCAAATGGAAATAAACAGAAAAAATGGGGTCCGTTTAGCGCCTCGATTGTTGACCCTGTCTCGTGTCATTTTATGAATGTAGGTTATAAATTTTTCAATTCGTTCTGGAGCTATGGAGAGGCTGTGCATTCAGCATCTACAAATTGAAACTTTTAACTAAATATCTGTTCTCAATTTGCAGATCTCAGGGAGAAAGGAATCAATACATTAATCACAATTTTATTACAATATTAGATCCACCTCGATTACCTGTTCGACAATAATTGTACAAGTTGAGAAGGCACGGGCTCATAATGACGTAAGTATATAATGCTTTCCACAAGTAACAATCTTCTATGAAATAAATAGAGTTTTGGAAACTTTGCACATGAAATATATATTGACAGTTCAAATGGAACAAGTCCAGACCCAAGACATAGAATGCATGAAGACACGGCAAGTAGTATATAAAAGGCAAATTGGGGCTCTTTTATGCAAATTTGTGGGGCAAATGTGGGGCTCTCGACCAATCAGAAGCGAGTATTCGTCTGACCTTTGGAGATGCCCCGCCCATATTTCAAATTGACCAAAAAGCTACCTCCAGCACAGGAGAGTTCCAATTTTTCCAGGTCAAAAATAGTTCCATGTATTCATCCGCGGTGATGCGGTTTTGGTGGTGATGCGGTCGCGGGGAAAAGCTTCCGCGGAGAAAAAGTAGTCCCTAGATAAAATGGACCGATGGGGTCGAGTGAGGTATCAAAGTGAAGCTTAGGTGAAGGGGCATCTACTGGGCTGGGTGTGGGGTTGACATATCGGCCTTCTGCGCATGCGCGGTGGCCGAAGGGTATGAAAATAGCCTTTTTGGAGCTAGGGGAGCCCCTAGTGGACCGATGGGGTCGAGTGAGGTATCAATGTGAAGCATTCATGAAGGGGCATCTAATGGACTGGGTGTGTGGTTGAAATAGCGGCCTTCTGCGCATGCGCGGGGGCCCAAGGGTATGAAAACAGCCTCTTTTGGAGCTGGGGAGCCTCTAGTGACCGATGGGGTCGAGTGGAGGCATCAATGTGAATATCCATGAAGGGGCATCTAATGATCGGGTGTGGGTTGAAACATGGCCTTTCATATATGCGCGGTGGCCGAAGGGCATGTAAATAGCCTTTGGTTAGAGCCTCAATGGTCCAATGGGGTCGAGGATCACGAAGCATTCATGAAGGGGCATTTAATGGACTGGGTGTGGGGTTGACATATCGGCCTTCTGCGCATGCGCGGTGGCCCAAGGGTATGGAAATAGACGTTTTGGGAGCTAGGGAGCCACTAATGGGCCGATGGAGTTCTATGAGGTATCCATGTGAAGCCTATGTGAAGGGGCATCCAGTCATGGGTGGGTGCATGTAAAATTTTTCCTGAAGAAAAAAACGGAAAACGGACTTTATCGAAAAACCTGGGAAAATGCCTATATGGGGTATGAGGGGTATATAGGTCGCCGGGCTTAACGGGGCTTGTCTATCAATAGAGTTATCTCCCCCTAGTTCCGTGGGTGCATGTAAAATTTTCCCCTGAAAATACGAATACGGACTTTATCCTAAATTACGGAAATTTGAGGTGGGGTATGGGAGGTATAGGACCATCCTGGGAAAACCTACTGACATTTGCGGTAGGGTTGTTTGGATTTGTTTTTCACGTCTCGTCATTTAGAACACGATAGGAAGTGTCCTGGAGCGAATCGGTGAAATTTTTGAAAAAAGTCACCGAGGCCTGGGTAGGCCCATAGGCCTATACTGCATGGCTATGGGTGTATAGGCCCATACGGAGTGGACATGTTGGAGTCTAGGTGAGTCCCTAATAGTCCAATGGGGTCGAGTGAGGTCTTATTTTGAAGCTCTCGTGGAGGAGCACTTGACTACACTAATGGTTCGTCTGTGTTCAATAGTCTGCGCATGCGCAGCCTGGCCCGTAGTATAGAAAACAGGCATTTTGAGTGCTATGTAGGGGTGTGTTTGGGATAGAGATGGGCTATTCACGGTTCGAATGGGTCGTGTGAGGTGTCAAAGTGAAGCTTGTGTGCGGTAGAGTCAGAATGGTGTGTTTTTGAATGCAAGTCGCGTTAATCTGCGCATGCGCAGTTGGTTGTAGTAAGTAAAGTGGCCATTTTGGGGCAGTGAAGGAAGGTATTTGGGGTCGAGATGGTCTATTCACGGTTCGAATGCGTCCTGGAAGGTGTCATCTTGTAGTTCTCGGGGTGTACATTCCGATTTGAGGGATGTTCCTGTCATCTGTGACGTCATCAGTGACGTCATCGGTACGAGTAGTAGCGAAAGTGGCCATTTTCGGGCAGTGAAGGAAGGTATTTGGGGTCGAGATGGGCTATTCACGGTTCGAATGCGTCGTGTGTGGTGTCATCTTGTAGCAACGTCCGCCAACGCCAAGCTCAACGCTTCAACGCCCTGGTGAATTAGCCCAAAAGCTCTGATTTTCATGGAATTGTCATTAATTCATTGGAAATGCAGTGACACCCGTCAACGCTCATAGTTACGCCTTAACGCTCTAGCATACCACCATGATATAGACCGGACAGAGAACAACAACAACAACAAGGATGACACATGAGAGAACAACAAAAACAACAATTTTTTTTTTCATTTAGTTTATTTTCCCCTCCATCATAACATACCCACGCTGGGGGAGCCGCGTTGGGTATGTTTACAATTCAAGAAAGACTCTTGTCCAATCAGAGACCGCCATTTGCATGTCATGTTCGTTCTTGCCCGTTAGATGTATTCTTGTCCAATCAAAAGTCGTCATTTCAGAGAGTTCCGCGTCTTCGGCCATGTTCGCTCTGAACCGTTTGTTCTAATCATCGTCAGGCAGGCCTGGATATTCATCGGGCAGCATGTCCTGAAACAGTTGTTTGCGCATTCTAATTGCATTTTCCAGGGCCTCGGTGGGTGGTAAACCCATATCCTCTTCCAAGTGACGCTTGGTCTTCATGATGGACCTGTGCGTGGGGTCCCCTTTCATTTCAAGCGGTAGTAAGGTATACTGTTCATAGATCGCCATGGCTGTTTCCCTGATGCGGGGGCGCATTTGGGTGTACGTCTGTTGTAAATTATCCTCTCCGGCGTTCTCGATCGCTTCAGCGTGAGTATTGATAGCTGCTGTCACAATACGATCCCAGAAGGTAGGTTCTACCTCACTTTCCTGGGATGAAGGCTGATTCTCTGAGGTCAAGCTCTCCATATCAGTAGATAGACTGTCAGCCATCTTGGATTCGGTATCAGTCGATGCACTCTCATCAATCTCTGTATCAGTATCTGCCTCAACGGGCTCCTCGGCGTCTTCAGTCCCATGTATATTTTTCTGGTGTCGCATCATATCGTAATGTCTGGTGAACGTGCGTTCACACTCAGGACAAGTATAAGCCATGTTGACGGTTGAACGACGACTGTGCGTGTTTTGGGAATACACACCACCACCGACTCCACCAACACCACCACCGCACACCACCAACACCACCACCAACGCCACCAACGCCACCATCAACGCCACCAACGCCACCACCAACGCCACCAACGCCACCACCGGGCGTCAACGCCCGATGGTGGTGGTGGTGGCCGGAACTGACCTTTGACCCCGGCGCGCGCAGTGTAAAGGTTTCCACCGTGCGGTGGAAACCTTTGCGCGCCGGGGTCAAAGGTCAGTAACGCCCGGTGGTGGCGTTGGTGGCGTTGGTGGTGGCGTTGGTGGCGTTGATGGTGGCGTTGGTGGCGTTGGTGGTGGTGTTGGTGGTGTGCGGTGGTGGTGTTGGTGGAGTCGGTGGTGGTGTGTGTGGTGGTGGTAGAGTCTTTAAATGTAGGAATGAACATGTGTCCATCATCAGTCCATATGTATTGGTCGACTGATGAACATGTCGTGTACGTGTACGTTCTGTGAGAGAGCATTCTCTCGTCGCGATAGTATGCTCAGGCACATTCAACGCAAACACAACCAAGAGACACAACCGAGTCCCGCTATAGGTCCAACAAGAGCAGTAGAGCATCCCTATACGATGACGGTGAGCGGCCCTACAGGGTGTGGAAAGACATCCTGGGTGATGAAGTTCTTAGAGGGAGGTGTGGCAACCCCAGCTCCGACACGTGTTGTTTGGTGTTATAGCCAATGGCAGCCCGCCTACGAAACTACAAGGTTACAGAATGTGAGCTTTGTCCCAGGAATTCCTCACGACATAGACGAACCCTATTACTTCGATTCCGAGCAGACCAACGTGGTAGTTCTCGATGATCTGATGAGTGCGGCCAAGGACAATTCGAAAATCGCCGACCTATTCACCAAAGGGTCCCATCATCGCAATCTGTCCGTCATCTATTTGACTCAGAATCTCTTTCCTCAAGGGAAGGCGTCCAGAGATATTGCCTTGAACTGCCAATACTTTGTGTTGTTCTCCAATCCCATTGACAGAGCACAAATCCGTGTGTTTGGTAGTCGAATTTATCCTCAGAACATTGACCATTTTATGCGGGCGTTTCAAGAAGCGACAATTCGTCCGTACGGCTACCTGTTCGTAGATTTAAAAGCCCATACCCCCGAAGATCGTCGGCTGACGACCCACCTGTTACCCGGCGAGGAATCACCACAACGGCATATACCCCTACACCATGCGCCGAGTCCACTCGTGGCAGAGCAGCAGCAGCAGCAGCAGCAGCCCACCCCCATACAGCGGGTCCGCTTCATACCATCAGTCCCGGAATATCACCCAACCGTGAAGGCCCAACCCGAGGTTGAAGAACATAATGTGAACTCGAGGCTATGGAAGGCTTTGTTCAAAGAAAGTATGGACGCCGAGATGGGCGAGATTTTGGAGGCCACAGGAAACAAGTTTCAACGCAAAGGGTATTCGAAAGAGGAAGCTGCAATTTTAGCCCATAACAGATTGGCACCCAGACTACGACGGGCTTTACGTCAGCAGTATGTCGACTTACTGACCCATATGAAATTGTTGGATAAGGACCCAGTCCATATGGAAATTGAAAGAACAGCGTCGATGTTGAAAACCTCTGGCATGAACTGGAAAGCGGCGTATGTCAGAGCAATAGCACAAAAGAAACATTTGTTCGAACGCATCATTAAACAACGTTAAAGCATTAAGAAAGTGCGTTAAAGCGTTGAGACGAGCGTTAAGGCGTAACGACGGGCGTTGACGAGCGTCACTGCATTTCGATGAATTGGTGTCAATTCCATGAAATCAGAGCTTCTGAGCTAATTCACCAGGGCGTTGAAGCGTTGAGCTAAGCGTTGATGGGCGTTACTGTCTATAAAAGCGAGCGTATTCCCAAAACACGCACAGTCGTCGTTCAACCGTCAACATGGCTTATACTTGTTCTGAGTGTGAACGCACGTTCACCAGACATTACGATATGATGCGACACCAGAAAAATATACATGGGACTGAAGACGCCGAGGAGCCCGTTGAGGCAGATACTGATACAGAGATTGATGAGAGTGCATCGACTGATACCGAATCCAAGATGGCTGACAGTCTATCTACTGATATGGAGAGCTTGACCTCAGAGAATCAGCCTTCATCCCAGGAAAGTGAGGCAGAACCTACCTTCTGGGATCGTATTGTGACAGCAGCTATCAATACTCACGCTGAAGCGATCGAGGACGCCGGAGAGGATAATTTACAACAGACGTACACCCAAATGCGCCCCGCATCAGGAAAACAGCCATGGCGATCTATGAACAGTATACCTTACTACCGCTTGAAATGAAAGGGGACCCCACGCACAGGTCCATCATGAAGACCAAGCGTCACTTGGAAGAGGATATGGGTTTACCACCCACCGAGGCCCTGGAAAATGCAATTAGAATGCGCAAACAACTGTTTCAGGACATGCTGCCCGATGAATATCCAGGCCTGCCTGACGATGATTAGAACAAACGGTTCAGAGCGAACATGGCCGAAGACGGAACTCTCTGAAATGGCGGCTTTTGATTGGACAAGAATACATCTAACGGGCAAGAACGAACATGACATGCAAATGGCGGTCTCTGATTGGACAAGAGTCTTTCTTGAATTGTAAACATACCCAACGCGGCTCCCCCAGCGTGGGTATGTTATGATGGAGGGGAAAATAAACTACATGAAAAAAAAAATTGTTGTTTTTGTTGTTCTCTCATGTGTCATCCTTGTTGTTGTTGTTGTTCTCTCTCCGGTCTATATCATGGTGTTATGCTAGAGCGTTAAGGCGTAACTATGAGCGTTGACGGGTGTCACTGCATTTCCAATGAATTAATGACAATTCCATGAAAATCAGAGCTTTTGGGCTAATTCACCAGGGCGTTGAAGCGTTGAGCTTGGCGTTGGCGGACGTTGCTACAAGATGACACCTCACACGACGCATTCGAACCGTGAATAGCCCATCTCGACCCCAAATACCTTCCTTCACTGCCCGAAAATGGCCACTTTCGCTACTACTCGTACCGATGACGTCACTGATGACGTCACAGATGACGGGAACATCCCTCAAATCGGTATGTACACCCCGAGAACTACAAGATGACACCTTCCAGGACGCATTCGAACCGTGAATAGCCCATCTCGACCCCAAATACCTTCCTTCACTGCCCCAAAATGGCCACTTTACTTACTACAACCAACTGCGCATGTGCAGATTAACGCGACTTGCATTCAAAAACACACCATTCTGACTCTACCCCACACAAGCTTCACTTTGACACCTCACACGACCCATTCGAACCGTGAATAGCCCATCTCTATCCCAAACACACCCCTACATAGCACTCAAAATGCCTGTTTTCTATACTACGGGCCAGGCTGCGCATGCGCAGACTATTGAACACAGACGAACCATTAGTGTAGTCAAGTGCTCCTCCACGAGAGCTTCAAAATAAGACCTCACTCGACCCCGTTGGACCATTAGGGACTCACCTAGACTCCAACATGTCCACCCCGTATGGGCCTATACACCCATAGCCATGCAGTATAGACCTATGGGCCTACCCAGGCCTCGGTGACTTTTTTCAAAAATTTCACCGATTCGCTCCGGGACACTTCCTATCGTGTTTGTCTTGACGAGACGAGTAAAACGAGACCCCACAACCCTACCGCAAATGTATAGAAGTACGTTTCCCAGGGGGACAAACATCGAACCTATACCCCAGTATGGGACTATATGGGGCTCGGTGACTTTTTTAAAAAAATTCACCGATTCGCACGGGGACACTTCCTATCATGTTCTAAATGACGAGACGAGTAAAACGAGACCCCACAATCCTACCGCAAATGTATAGAAGTACGTTTCCCAGGGGACAAACATTGATCCTATACCTCAGTATGGGACTATATGAGGCTATATCGTACTTTTTCAAAAATTTCACCGATTCGCACGGGGATACTTCCTATCATGTTCTAAATGACGAGACGAGTAAAACGCGACCCCACAACCCTACCGCAAATGCATAGAAGTACGTTTCCCAGGATGGTGCTATACCTCCCATACCCCATATAGGCATTTTCCCGTAATTTAGGATAAAGTCCGTATTCCGTATTTTTCCAGGAAAATTTTTACATACACCCACCCTGGAACTAGGGGGAGATAACTCTATTGATAGACAAGCCCCGTTAAGCCCGGTGACCTATATACCCCTCATGCCCCATATAGGCATTTTCCCAGGTTTTTCGATGAAGTCCGTTTTCCGTTTTTTTTTTCAGGAAAAATTTTACATGCACCCACCCATGACTGGATGCCCCTTCACATAGGCTTCACATGGATACCTCATAGAACTCCATCGGCCCATTAGTGGCTCCCCTAGCTCCCAAAACGTCTATTTCCATACCCTTCGGCCACCGCGCATGCGCAGAAGGCCGCTATTTCAACCCCACACCCAGTCCATTAGATGCCCCTTCATGAATGCTTCACATTGATACCTCACCCGACCCCATCGGTCCACTAGGGGCTCCCCTAGCTCCAAAAAGGCTATTTTCATACCCTTCGGCCACCGCGCATGCGCAGAAGGCCGCTATTTCAACCCCACACCCAGTCCATTAGATGCCCCTTCATGAATGCTTCAGATTGATACCTCACTCGACCCCATCGGTCCACTAGGGGCTCCCCTAGCTCCAAAAAGGCTATTTTCATACCCTTCGGCCACCGCGTATGCGCAGAAGTACGATATGTCAACCCCACACCCAGCCCATTAGATGCCCCTTCACCTAAGCTTCACTTTGATACCTCACTCGACCCCATCGGACCATTTTATCTAGGGACTACTTTTTCTCCGCGGAAGCTTTTTCCCGAGACCGAATCACCGCCAGACATGACCGTATCACCGCGGATGAATACATGGAACTATTTTTGACCTGGAAAAATTGGAACTCTCCTGTGCTGGAGGTAGCTTTTTGGTCATGAGGTCAAGTGGGCGGGGCATCTCCAAAGGTCAGACGAATACTCGCTTCTGATTGGTCGAGAGCCGCCACGTGACCGCCACAAATTTGCATAAATAAGAACCAATTTAGCCTTTTACTACTACTCAGCTCAGAACTTGCTGATAACAGTCCCCTAATGCACGTTGATGCAAAAACTCAAGGTTTTAGTGTCAACGGTTCGTAGAAATACGGGAGTCGGTGGATAGATGACTTGGGGGCTCTCTATCTAGAAATAAATTAGACGGTCGAGAGATGACTTGGGAACCTTCTATCTAGAAATAACCTGAAACCTTATCAAAATTTCGAGGTTTATAGGTCACCTAAGTAGGTCAGCTCAGAACTTGCTGGTAAAAGTCCCCTAATGCACGTTCATGCCAAAAATCAAGATTCTAATGTCAACGGTTTTCCCTATTTTGCCGACGAAAGGATTCGGATGGACCGACTGATTACCGGACAATTTGGAATAATGTCCGTGATCTGAATTCACTGATATTGGGTATACATTTGCTCTGTATTCGTGATAAAGGAATCTACAATGAACTCAAGTTCAAGCAAAATGTGTTTTTGTTTTTTTAGTACGATTGTCAGCAAGATAGCGTCATGGGAAGTTCGCTGAAAGTTAGTGTGTCGTTCATCATCAAATGGCATGGTTGCAGCTGCCAATGACAATTGTCACAAGCAGTTGTCGGGTCGCCAGCTAGTGTCACAGCTGTGTTATGACAATAGCAGGCGACTCTGTCACTAAAAAGACCAAATGGTATAGCGAGCATGTTGGCGAACCAGTAATTATTTGAGGGAAAAATAGATCACACATGGCTCGCAATAGCAACCACTAACGTCACAGGGCCTACAAAGTAGGGTAGACTACTATGATTGTCTTTTTGAATTTGGTGCTAATACTGTTATGTGGAAAATGGAATAGGTCTTTGGATTATGGACGCGGATATTCTCTAATGGACGACGGCTGGATTATGAATGACGGACTAGACGCTTGTAATTAGGACTCGACGCGCACAGATCTCTTGGAACTAGTCCCCCCACCCCTCCCTTCCTGTTGAAATCCTGCCTATATTAAGATGGGTACAGCCCAAGTCAGAATCACCAGTTATTTTCATAAAAAATCAGAAATTTTCATCAAAAGTACGTCAGCTCAGAACTTGCTGGTAACAGTGCCCTAATGCACGTTCATCCCCAAAATCGAGGTTTTTATGTCAACAGTTCTTATTTTGCCCACGAAAGGACTCGGATGGACTGACTGACTCACTCATTCATTACCGGACAATTTGCAAATGAGAGCCTACTTCGTAGGAAAGTGTCATCATTGAGCCATTAGTGGTTGACTCAGCTTAGTCGAGATATATAACCCAAGTGGGATATAACAACCCTACTGCGCTTTATCATTTGGGCTATTTCACGATAAAATTATCTGTAATTGCCAAACATGGACAAATGCTCAAGTCTGTGTACGCTTTATAGTTATGCAAAATTTCTTAACTTATGTCCCAAGTAGAGATATTAAGCGGGTTCTAGCCCAGGATTCGATCTCCGGAAATAGCTATACACGTCATTCGGTTATTTATACCTTATGACATCATGTCACGTTCTCCCCCGAACCTATATATAAGCGCCCTTGTCTACCGTCATCCACCTAATTTTACTACATATCTATACATATTCGGTTGTTTATACCTTATGACACCTAATTTTACTACATATCTATACATATTCGGTTATTTATACCTGATGACATCATGCGACGTTCTCCCTCGAACCTATATATAAGCGCCCTTGTCTACCGTCATCCACCTAATTTTACTACATATCTATACAAATTCGGTTATTTATACCTGATGACACCATGCGAAGTTCTCCCCCGAACCTATATATAAGCGCCCTTGTCTACCGTCATCCACCTAATTTTACTACATATCTATAGATCTTCGGCTATTTATACCTATGACATCATGCGACGTTCTCCCCCGAACCTATATATAAGCGCCCTTCTCTACCGTCATCCACTGAACTCTTCATCTCACTTCAAAGTTAGACTTCATACCTAATCAGCATCCCTGTAGCCTATGGAGTTGAAATTAACATTTCCGTTGAAGAGGATCTTCTTTATATTGCAATAGATAATAATTGCAAACCGTAGAAGGGTGTTAAGTTCACGGCCAAAGCCTGGGAAAAGCGGAAATCACATCACTACCATATAGATAAATATATTGAAGATGAGCGTCAATCTCCACTGACTATTCACCTAGATGAAGATGTTTACTCGCTGATCATTGGAAAATCTGCGGTGAGTGAATTCTATTTCACATAAAATATCTCTCCCCAATGATAATGAATCGTCATAATATCTCATAGCTAGAAATACAACAATCCTGTGTTTTACCCCGACGGAGTATCTGTCTAACACACCATTACATATACGTTTGAGACAAGCATCTATATAGATTAACATACCCTTAAGTACAGCCATGTATGTTTGTGTTTGTTTTGCCTTTAGCCCTCCTGGTATAAGTGTGTATCAAATATCACGATTAATTTGCGATCAACCTCAAATTCCCTTATATGCAATGCGTACGAAGAGGATTTAAAATTAATGCTTACACACTCTAAGATATCTTGGGTTTGTACCGTTTATTAAGTCCTGTCTAGGCAGTCTTCCTGGACCCAATACTAAAACAAATACAGTTACAACGAAAGTGACAACTGTTCTGAAAGAGAATTTCAAACGTCTATTTCAAGATTGCACTGATCAAAATGCCTATGTTGGTGTGGTTACCACTGGTCCCAGTAAAAAACTGAGGTCATACGGTGCAATCAAACATGACATTAGTCTATCAGACTATCTATCACACATCAAGAACAAAACTCATAGAAGATATTTGACTTGCCTCCGTTTGAGTTCACACACTTTAGAAATAGAGCGTGGTAGATACAAGGGTGTACCATCAGAGACTAGGTTGTGCCGGCATTGTTCACACAATGTACCCGAAGACGAAAGGCATTTCCTTGTAATCTGTCCACTGTATAATAACTTGCGTCGCTGCCTTATTAATAATATTACTCTCAAGTTAGGTGGATTACGCAATCTTTTTGATCTAGCCATGGATCCTCCACCGATAATAGCTCAAGATGTGGGCTTCTTGATCTATTCCTGTTTTGAAAAGAAACAGCAAACTCTGTTTTAGTGAGTTTATATTCAAGCGCAAGTGAATACTTTGATAACTAGATTACCTTACAGGCATTCATGTACATAATGTATATACATATAATGTGTTGCCATATCATATTTGTATGCCTTTCCATGGTCTTGTTCATGTGTACTCGGCTCCAAGTGGGCGTTTTAGTACAATAAATTCTATTCTATTCTATTCTATTCTATGAAGTATTGTGTACATCACTTCTTTACGCCACCATGATAAGATATATTTTAATGCGATTATATCTTATCACTGATCACCCTAAGTATATCTGCACATGGAACATTTCCCCAATGCATACATTTCTTATGCATCATCAGTACAGCCAGTATTAACTGTATTGCATGTTAACTGTACTCGTGTTAAACATGTAGTACATGTACCACGGGTCATGATGCATTTCCGAGGCCTATGTTATTTTTAACCACACATACTATAACATGTTACTTACGTATGGTGGAATTCTTCCTATAGCCACGTATATCCCAGTACGAAATGAAACGATAAAAGCGTTTCGGAATTCACATACGCACACCATCAATGCGTGAAAAACACAGAGCGCACAAATTGATGCCTTTCATTATTTTGAAATGGCACGCTAAATTCGTTTTCGGCTGCACCGACACATATGACTCAAAACCGTATAAAAGTCGTATTCTTCCAATTGAAGATTTCTTTTCCTAATATCCTCAAACATTCTCTCAATGACACAAAACCACTTATTCTTCGGGTAATCCAAAAATCTGCACTGTATTCGTTGTTCGACGTCCGGTTATTGCGTGTTCAACCTGGCCCCCTGTTTATCCTCCGTACTTCGGCTGTTGTCCTGGTTTACAAATTGGTCATTCCACAAATAGGTGTTTCCCACTTATTATAGCTCGTTGCACTTACTTCTCTGCCGTTTGTCTGGATAACCTTCACCTTAAGTCTAAGGTGCATATAGTACGTTCTGAACGCTAGTCTGAAACACCTAAAAAGTTAACTAATTCATGGTCTATGGGAAACAACTCTACATTAACCGTTTTCAGAACAACACACTGCGCTAACTAACAATTTTGTTTTCATTTGAGCAGTTTAAGATGTACCTGATGGAGGTCAAAATTCTATTAAACAGTGTCAGCCCATTTAATATTTTTCTCTCTCTCTCTCTCTTTTGTAGAAGAACCAATCTTTAATTATGGATGAAGAAAAAGGGGATTACCAGATTAGGTAAGATTGTTATGTTTACCCATATAACATTATATGTTCTCATAAATAGTGTTAAATGGACAGTCATAGGTCAAAGGTGTTAGAGCACAGGATTTGATGATAAATGAGTTTTGTCACAGACGAAGAGGAGTAGTGATGAAAAGGAGTAGACGGATTCAAATGTTCGTGCTCAGGGGTCATTACTAGTACGGAATTACATATCGATGGAATTATTGTGATCATACATACTCTAGAACGACATGTAACTAATGCCGTTGTATTGTCAAGAGAGAGGCGCACTGTACCACTACAAATATGACGTGATGTGATGTTACAGTGACTTATTGTAGGAATTTTAGAGCAAAATATATCAATATCTCGAAAACGGGAGGGGCTAGGAAACTGGCACCATTGACACGAGATAACGGGTCATCTTTTGAGTACAAGGGCTTTAGTAATCGGATAAGGAAGAATCGAATATAAGCTGCTAGGTCAGAACGTATGATGATATTCTCGGATGAAGAGAAGTAGTGGTCAAAAGAAACACCCCGAATCACGACTTCGTGTTCAGGGAAAATTGTATAAATAATAATCGAATCTTTTGCCTATTCTGCTCCAAGGCGCTTCGATAACATATGATGTGTATGACGCCCATTGTGTATGTATTCCAGCTGGGACAAAGACGAATTCGTGGAGAGCCTCACTAAATTGTGGGACTGCGAATTGGAACGACTCCGACAACTGAGATGTGAGTCGGGTGTAACACCGTCTTCGAGTCTAAACAATGGCGGTATCGACCTATCACACATCCCTGGCGATCGACCACGAAACGACTCACAGGTGAAAGCATCGGAGGTGAGTGCATTAATTTCGTGAAAACGAAATTTGAGATGTGTATCCTATACATTATGCCTCAACGAAGGGAAATCTCTCTATAAAGAAATTATACATGAGTAGAATGTAATAGGGGAGTTCTAACGCAGGGAAGCCGGGAAGCCGATGACGTCATAAGTAGATCGAGGTGACATCATAAATAGGTCGAAGTCGCGCGGTGTTCGTCTATTTATAGTGTCACGAACATAGTCCAAGGGGTTGTAGGTCAATGTCTGTTCAGCGGACCGCGACAATAGCCCGAGGTGTTTGCGGTGTTTCATGTCCGCTCAGCGGGCCGTATAATAAAACAAAAACAAATTAAAAAACAATTTAAAAAAGTAGGTCAATATACGAGGACAGTTCTGGGACAAAAAACAAATTAAAAGCAATTAAAAACAGGGGAGCAGGGAAGCCGAGGGTCGACGTGTTGCGAGGTTGTAGGTCTGTTCAGCGGACCGCGTCGATAGCTCGAGGGGATGCTAATGAAAAATAATTCGTTCTATATCCGTTCACCGGTCCGTGTCTATAATTAGCGATGGAGCGTGACTAATGAAAGCCCGCGGCTAATTCGGGAAGTTTGCGTATAGAACACGGTGATTACGTTCCGCACCACTCGACGTCTCATCTTACACATTTGGTAATCAATCAAACTAAGAATATACTCGTAGTCTATAGTTAGAAGAAAAAATAAAGTATATATAAGGACAATTCTGAAACAGGGAAGCCGGGAAGCCGATGAAGTACATCGGGGGAGCGTGACTAATGAAAGCAGGCGGCGTTCCATACCTGTTCAGCGGACCATGACTAATGAAAGCGGTGTCGACTATATACGGAGCGGAAATAGCCCGAGGCGCTGGGGTTTTTTTTGGTGCGGTGTTCATCGTCTATTTATAGAGGTCTACTTATAACCTAGAGGTGCGGTGTTAGCCGAACCGTGACTATAGCGTGTTTGCGGTGTTTTATATCCGTCCAGCGGACCTGTGCCTATAGTTAGCGATGAAGCGTGACTATTTTGCGCGGTGGTGCGTGACTAATGATAGACAGCGGTTAATTCAAGATTTTGTTGACTTGTTTCATTACGGGATATGCAACTACTGGTGATTGTAACTGTAAACACATACTCACCCGCTGTAAGCACATTGACCGAAGCCACAACTACACGAAGGTGAACCACAAGGTAAGACATTTTTACTTCCAGTAATCCCGGCATATATACCACCAACCTATACATTTTGTGATGGATGACAAATAGTCAACACCAGCAGTATGCAGGAGTCTTTGAAGACTGAGGTAACGTCCACGTCGAGTAACACTCTCCTCTCTATATAGGATAATTGCTAAGTTATTTCACAATATGATCATATATTTAGATAGGTCCGCAAACGGCAATGTCTCAGTACAACTGCGCATACATCAGTCTTTATTATACAGAGATGCATAAACCGTGACCCAGTTCAATCAACCGAGCACACTGATGCGAAACAGGTCAGCCAACTAGGTGGTATTATAATAGTTCTCCGTACCGTACTTATCAAGCCGTACTATACCGTACTATATATATGCAAGTCCAAACACGCTTTAATCATGATCAGGACGTGTATGACACCATTCTCAATCGTCTATTTATAGTGTCACGAACATATAGTCCAAGGGGTTGTAGGTCAACGTCTGTTCACCGGACCGCGAGAATAGCCCGAGGTGTTTGCGATGTGTCATGTCCGCTCAGCGGGCCGTATAATTAAAAACAAATTAAAAATGTTTTTAAATAAAAAAAGATTTTAAAAAGTGGGTCAATACAGGAAGATTGTTCTGAACCAGGGAAGCGGGGAAGCCGATGACGTAGGTCCCCCCCCCAAAAAAATATAAAAAAAAAATAAAAAAAAAATAAAAACAAATTAATTAAACAAATTAAAAATGTTTTTTTAAATAAAAAAGATTTTAAAAAGTAGGTCAATATAGGAGGATTGTTCTGAGCCATGGAAGCGGGGAAGCCTGAGACAGGGAAGCGGGGAAGCCAATGACGTAATAATAATAATAAAAAAGTAGGTTAATATAGGAGGATTGTTCTGAGCCAGGGAAGCGGGGAAGCCGAAGATCGACGTATTGCAAGGTTGTAGGTCTGTTCACCGGACCGCGACAATAGCCCGAGGTGTTTGCGATGTTTCATATCCGCTCAGCGGGCCGTATAATTAAACACAAATTAATTAAAAAATATAAAAAACAATTTAAAAAACAATTTAAAAAAGTAGGTCAATATACGAGGACAGTTCTGGGACAAAAAAAAATTAAAAACAGGGAAGCCGGGAAGCCGATGTAGTAGATCGGTGGAGCGTGATTAATGAAAGCAGGCGGCGTTCCATATCTGTTCAGCGGACCATGACTAATGAAAACGGTGTCGACTATATACGGAGCGGAAATAGCCCGAGGCGCTGGGGGTTTTTTTTTTTTGGTGTAGTGTTCATCGTCTATTTATAGAGCTCTGCTTATAACCTAGAGGTGCGGTGTTCGCCGAACCGTCACTATAGCGTGTTTGCGTCGTTCTATATCTGTCCAGCGGGTCTGTGACTATTTTGCGCGGTGGTGCGTGACTAATGAAAGACAGTGGTTAATTCAAGATTTTGTTGACTCGACTATTTAGGAAACGCGGACAGCCCGAGGATGTAATCACCGATTGATCCATGCAACTGTGACGTGATGGAAAATTCCATATGTTTTAGGCGATGACATCGTGGAAAAGTTCTTTCACGCGGGGTACACGTGATTTCCTCGAAGCTAGTGTATAAAGGAACCATTTTGAGGGTCGGGTTTCATTACGGGATATGCAACTACTTGTGATTGTAACTGTAAACACATACTCACCCGCTGTAAGCAGATTGACCGAAGCCACAACTAGACGAAGGTGAACCACAAGGTAAGACATTTTTACTTCCAGTAATCTCGGCATATATACCGCCAACCTATCCATTTTGTGATATTACATCCGGATGACAAATAGTCAATACCAGCAGTATGCAGGAGTCTTTGGAGGTAACGTCCACGTCGAGTAACACTCTCCTCTCTATATAGGATAATTGCTAAGTTATTTCACAATATGATCATATATTTAGATAGGTCCGCAAACGGCAATGTCTCAGTACAACTCCGCATACATCAGTCTTTATTATACAGAGATGCATAAACCGTGACGTCCGCTGAACAGATATGGAACGCCGCCTGCTTTCATTAATCACGCTTCACCGATCTACTACATCGGCTTCCCGGCTTCCCTGTTTTTAATTGCTTTTAATTTGTTTTTTTGTCCCAGAACTGTCCTCGAATATTGACCTACTTTTTTAAATTGTTTTTTAAATTGTTTTTATATTTTTTAATTAATTTGTGTTTAATTATACGGCCCGCTGAGCGGACATGAAACATCGCAAACACCTCGGGCTATTGTCGCGGTCCGGTGAACAGACCTACAACCTCGCAACACGTCGACCTTCCGCTTCCCCGCTTCCCTGGCTCAGAACAATCCTCCTATATTAACCTACTTTTTTTATTATTATTATTACGTCATTGGCTTCCCCGCTTCCCTGTTTCAGGCTTCCCCGCTTCCATGGCTCAGAACAATCCTCCTATATTGACCTACTTTTTAAAATCTTTTTTATTTAAAAAAACATTTTTAATTTGTTTAATTAATTTGTTTTTATTTTTTTTTTATTTTTATTTTTTTGGGGGGGGACCTACGTCATCGGCTTCCCCGCTTCCCTGGTTCAGAACAATCTTCCTGTATTGACCCACTTTTTAAAATCTTTTTTTATTTAAAAACATTTTTAATTTGTTTTTAATTATACGGCCCGCTGAGCGGACATGACACATCGCAAACACCTCGGGCTATTCTCGCGGTCCGGTGAACAGACGTTGACCTACAACCCCTTGGACTATATCTTCGTGACACTATAAATAGACGATTGAGAATGGTGTCATACACGTCCTGATCATGATTAAAGCGTGTTTGGACTTGCATATATATAGTACGGTATAGTACGGCTTGATAAGTACGGTACGGAGAACTATTATAATACCACCTAGTTGGCTGACCTGTTTCGCATCAGTGTGCTCGGTTGACTGAACTGGGTCACGGTTTATGCATCTCTGTATAATAAAGACTGATGTATGCGCAGTTGTACTGAGACATTGCCGTTTGCGGACCTATCTAAATATATGATCATATTGTGAAATAACTTAGCAATTATCCTATATAGAGAGGAGAGTGTTACTCGACGTGGACGTTACCTCAGTCTTCAAAGACTCCTGCATACTGCTGGTGTTGACTATTTGTCATCCATCACAAAATGTATAGGTTGGTGGTATATATGCCGGGATTACTGGAAGTAAAAATGTCTTACCTTGTGGTTCACCTTCGTGTAGTTGTGGCTTCGGTCAATGTGCTTACAGCGGGTGAGTATGTGTTTACAGTTACAATCACCAGTAGTTGCATATCCCGTAATGAAACAAGTCAACAAAATCTTGAATTAACCGCTGTCTATCATTAGTCACGCACCACCGCGCAAAATAGTCACGCTT
This sequence comes from Hanleya hanleyi, assembly GCA_036873755.1. NCBI lineage: Eukaryota > Metazoa > Mollusca > Polyplacophora > Lepidopleurida > Hanleyidae > Hanleya > Hanleya hanleyi. Next base: position 1,630 of record JAVTVY010054859.1, on the reverse strand, counting down.
CATCGCTAACTATAGGCACAGGTCCGCTGGACGGATATAAAACACCGCAAACACGCTATAGTCACGGTTCGGCTAACACCGCACCTCTAGGTTATAAGTAGACCTCTATAAATAGACGATGAACACCGCACCAAAAAAAACCCCAGCGCCTCGGGCTATTTCCGCTCCGTATATAGTCGACACCGCTTTCATTAGTCATGGTCCGCTGAACAGGTATGGAACGCCGCCTGCTTTCATTAGTCACGCTCCCCCGATGTACTTCATCGGCTTCCCGGCTTCCCTGTTTCAGAATTGTCCTTATATATACTTTATTTTTTCTTCTAACTATAGACTACGAGTATATTCTTAGTTTGATTGATTACCAAATGTGTAAGATGAGACGTCGAGTGGTGCGGAACGTAATCACCGTGTTCTATACGCAAACTTCCCGAATTAGCCGCGGGCTTTCATTAGTCACGCTCCATCGCTAATTATAGACACGGACCGGTGAACGGATATAGAACGAATTATTTTTCATTAGCATCCCCTCGAGCTATCGACGCGGTCCGCTGAACAGACCTACAACCTCGCAACACGTCGACCCTCGGCTTCCCCGCTCCCCTGTTTTTAATTGCTTTTAATTTGTTTTTTGTCCCAGAACTGTCCTCGTATATTGACCTACTTTTTTAAATTGTTTTTTAATTTGTTTTTATATTTTTTAATTAATTTGTTTTTAATTACACGGCCCGCTGACATGAAACACCGCAAACACCTCGGGCTATTGTCGCGGTCCGGTGAACAGACCCTACAACCTCGCAACACGTCGACCTTCCGCTTCCCCGCTTCCCTGGCTCAGAACAATCCTCCCTATATTAACCTACTTTTTTATTATTATTATTACGTCATTGGCTTCCTGCTTCCCTGTTTCAGGCTTCCCGCTTCCATGGCTCAGAACAATCCTCCCATATTGACCTACTTTTAAAAATCTTTTTTTATTTAAAAAACATTTTTAATTCTTGTTTAATTAATTTGTTTTTATTTTTTTTTATTTTTATTTTTTTTGGGGGACTCTACGTCATCGGCTTTCCCGCTTCCCTGGTTCAGAACAACCTTCCTGTATTGACCCACTTTCTTAAAATCTTTTTTATTTAAAAACATTTTTAATTTGTTTTTAATTATACGGCCTGCTGAGCGGACATGACATTATCGCAAACACCTCGGCTATTCTCGCGGTCCGGTGAACAGATGTTGACCTGGGCTAACCCTTGGACTATATGTTCGTGACACTATAAATAGACGATTGAGAATGGTGTCATACACGTCCTGATCATGATTAAAGCGTGTTTGGACTTGCATATATATAGTACGGTATAGTACGGCTTGATAAGTACGGTACGGAGAACTATTATAATACCACCTAGTTGGCTGACCTGTTTCGCATCAGTGTGCTCGGTTGATTGAACTGGGTCACGGTTTATGCATCTCTGTATAATAAAGACTGATATATGCGCAGTTGTACTGAGACATTGCCGTTTGCGGACCTATCTAAATATATGATCATATTGTGAAATAACTTAGCAATTATCCTATATAGAGAGGAGAGTGTTACTCGACGTGGACGTTACCTCAGTCTTCAAAGACTCCTGCATAC